>BQNB010104877.1:5328-19729 GCA_026074375.1 Tanacetum coccineum
GTGGTTCTGGAGGTGGTCGAGGTAATGACGGATTATCAAAATGAAACGACTCATACTCAGGAAGAGAGTAATTAACATGAGTAGTGGTACTACCACTTCTCGTCTCTTCCGTATGATCGCTAAAAGTCTCGAGTTCGGGTAAAGAATTATCCAAATGAGAAAGAGAAATATCGGACAAATCACTATCCATGATGGGAATAGGAAATGGATAAGGAGACTCGAGCACATGATCCGGAGTAGGGTTATCTTTCAAAGATTTGATTTTAGAAATAAGACGATGGATGTTTAATAATTTCTCACGAAGAATAACATCTTGGATTTGAAGAATGTCTTCTAAATCAAACTCTTTCTCTTTTGTTCTTCATTTTCCTCCTCCAAACTATCGAGCTCTGAAAAGGAGAGTGATGCATCAATGTACTCGATGTTTGCAAAAGTATCATCATCACTCGAAGTATCATCATTTGGATCAAAATCGGCTTCAACAATTCCCGGTGGAATTGGAGCAATATGAGTAAGTTCACCGGCGAACTCCTCGAGAATAGGGTCGATCTTAGAAGTATAAATAATCGAAGTATCACGGTTACTCAAAGATTCCACAAAATCAGACTCAACATTAACATAATTATTATCACAAGTAGGCACATCACACGTATCGTCGGAAATACCCTCGAACTCACTTGGGATTGGGACAAGGTTCTCAACACTAGACTTTATTACTTCGTCCAATTCCGTTGCCGGAATAGTGTCGAGATGCTCATTCCCCATATTTAGAGAATTATCGGTTTCTTCGATAGGTAAGTCGGTTGTGATTGCTAAAGGAATATAATCATCCTCGTCATCACAAGTAACAGAAAGCATGTAACGACAGGCAGCAGCATATTTTTCATCTTCGTAAGCTTTCTCCTTTTTTCGAACTTCGCTTCCCCATATATTAAAATCTTGCTTAAGTTTTCGAATTCTAATCTCACAATCTTTCTCGTATTCCTCATCAATCTCCTCGCCTCGAAATCTTTTATAACCTAAATTATTTATTATTCCCTTAATTTCTCTATCGACAACTTGTTGTTCATGCATCATTTCCTCGATACTCATATCCTCTATTTTCTTTCTTCCATCTCTTATTATCTCTTCAAAATTTTCTTCCATTTTATTAAGGACTTGTAGAATTCCTTGATGATTGACGGAGACTTGCGGGGGTTGTGGTTGGTCAAATACGGAAGAATCATAACTCGAATTAGGTTCATAGTAAGTTTCATTGATCAGTTGACATTGATAATCAAAATGAGGACCTCCGCAATAAGCACAACAAAAATATTTTTGAGAAAAACTCGGTGAATTTTGTGGATAATAATTATCACTAAAGTTTTGATTGTAGCACGGCTCCTGCTCATAGACAAGCGGGACTTGTGATGGACAATCATAACCATAATGAAAATCGTTCCCACACAACTCGCACGAATATGTCTCGAACTGGGGTTGTGGAGGGTGATAAGAAAAATATGGAGAATTATCAACAAAGTTAGGCTTTGAAACATGAGGTAATGAATAGCATGACAGATCTAAACTTGGTAAAGTTTGTGGAATTTCATTAATGGTTTGATTGCATGGCTCCGGATTAGAGATAATCGGAACTTTTGGTGGACAATTATAACCGTAATGAGCACCTTTCCCACAAAACTTGCAAATGCATTGTTGACAAAAAATTCCATCTAATGAATCACCGCACTCATAACAACAATTATGGTCAATTTGTGGAGGATCTTGCGAAGACTTTACACCGGGGTCTTGATTGACAACGCATGGCTCTCGAAGAGCATTAACAACGTTGGTATTGTCATCGGATGATTCGGAAGTATCTTGAAAGTCTTTGAAAATTCCATTTTCAACACAATACGCAAGCAAATCTTCATCGAATTTCTTTCGTAAAAATGCACATCCACGACAACTCGGACCATCAACCGGGGTTCCACATCTTGCACAACGCGGAGAAGAGTCGGGTACGGGAGTAAGGATCTTGTCTTCAAAACTTCCTATCGAACAACATTCTTTAGTGTACAAACTTCCACAAGTCGAACACTCTTTGATAGCGTAAAGGGATTTTGAACGATGAGACGCCATAAGAATTAAACAATTTAGAGGATTAAGAAAAAGAATTAAATGGTTAAGAAGAAAAAGAAGATTATTTTTGATTTTTTCGATTCTTTAAACAACATATTTTATTTACGGACAAAACGAGAGACAACTTAAACCAAATAATCAACTCACTTCACGGTAGCTCTCAAAAATTGCTTTTCAAGGTGAGCCGTTCCTCGTAAGTGACACAAATGGCAAGTTTTTGAATCTTTGGTTCGATTTAGGAACTTTTTAAGTTCACCGGAACTTATTGATGATAATATCTCAATTGAAGATATTATTTGTTGGTGTTCTTTTACCAACTTTGTTTATTAATTTTTTTTAAGGACAATTTTTTTATATTTTTTTGATTTTTTTTTATACAATTTTTTTTATATTTTTGATTTTTTTAATATATTTTTTATCTTTTACTTATACTAAAAAGAAAAGGAAAATGTTTTTTACTTTTTTTTTATTTTATGATTTTTTTGGATTTTTGAATTATAAAACAAGAATGAAACTTTCGAGGACGAAAGGATCTTGAAACCAAATCAAACACAAAACGAAGGAATCTTAAACACTAGTCCCCGGCGACGGAGCCAAAAACTTGGTGTTGAAAGTTTTATATACCCATATAATATATATATATAGATAAAAATATATATAAATATATATATTCTATAAATAAAATATTATTATATATATATATTATATATATATAATATAATACTTTAAAAGAGCAATTAAGGAAATTACCAAGTTACCCTTGATAAAATTCACTCTCAAAAATATATATAATATAATATATAATACGTATATTTAACCGGGTAAGTATGATCACCCGGGTCTTTTCCCCAACGACTAGTGAAATTGAAACCTCGATTAAGCATTGAATTCTGATTTGAATAAAGCAAAGTTATTTTTGATAATCTATATCTACTAAATAAAAAGCAACAATTTAAATTGAACAATTAAAGGCAATTAATTAAACAAATACGGAAAACAAATAAAACACAACGAGTAAGCAAATAGACTAGAATTAAACCCTAAGATTGCAAACTAATTTTAGATTATTTTTGAATTTTTTTTTATCAATTAAAAACTATTTAATTCTAATTAAATCCTAAAAATAAAAAAAAAGAGAATAATTGAAATTATATTTTTCCTAAGTAAAATAAGTAAAAAGAAAATTTTAGAAAAAGGAATTATTATTTTCGGCTTTTTAGATTAAAAGATATGATTTTTCTAAAATTTAACTAGTTAAAAAAACTATAAAAATATTAAAAATAGAATCCTAAAATTTTTATAAAAATTACACTAAATAAAGAAAGTGTGCAGAAATTTTATAAAAATAAAAGCCCTAATTTTTATTTTTTATTTAAACCTTAATTAAACTAATTAAAAGATAAACCCTAATTGCTAATTAAAATTAATTAAACTAACTATTTAACTAACTAGGGACTAACTATGCAAATACTAGAAGGACTAACGATGAAACTTAAAAATTACAAAAACTACCCTGAGGCTAACCCCGATTTCACTCAAAGTCCTATTAAGCTTAAAAATAAGTTGAAAATAAAAAGTGCTTAAAATGAAAAACTCAAAAGAGAAAAGTTGTAGAATAAGTTGGCAAGAACAACTTTAACAAAAGCACTATGATATGAAAAGCACTAATAAGCTCAAAAAGAGCTTATCTTTCAGCTGAAAACAGTAAGGGGGTGTTTGCTTTTAGTTTTACTAAATTAGCTACAATAAGCTGAACCTAATAACGGTTGGGTTTAGGGGGGTACTTTAGGAAGTGGGTAAAAGATTCTAAAAGCTATCTATAATCTACTTCTAGCCTAACAAGATGAAATGAAAAGAATAAGCTCAAATACGCTACCAGTACTAACTACAAACTATCAGTACTAACTTAAAGTTAGAACTGGTGAACAAATAGACAAGAGGACTACTTTGTGCTTAAAAATAAGCACTCAATTAAGCAACTTTCAAGATTAAGTTAACAAACTTTATATTAAAATGCTGACATAAAAAACTATATGAAAATGCATTTTTAAAAGATTTTAGAAAACTTTAGCTTAATGAAAAAGCAGTTTGAAATCAGCCATAATACTTAACTTTTGACATATTAAGTTCTTTGAATGAAAAAACAAAAGTTCATTTTAAACACTGAAAACAGATGATAAAATAAGCTACAGTCTAAAAACTAAGTGCAAACTTAAAAACTATGATATATAAACTATTTAAAAACTGAAAATCAAATCCTAACTCCTATTTTATCCTGATTAATTTAGAACTTAAAATTGACACTTATGCTGAAAAATCTTGCTGATGCATTTGACACTCAATTAACCTTGACTCAAATCACTTAAGTGCAGACCTAATAACATGATTTCAAACACTTTAAATCATCTAAAATAGGAAGTAATAAGCTAAGCTATAACTAAAAACAGATTTGAGCTAAATGAGCAAGCTATTCCAAAGAGACTTTAATAAAAACTAATGAAAACTTAAATGACACATGAACTAGCTTATAAAACTATAAAAACAGACTTAGATGAAGATTTTTAACCAAAACCTTAAGACCAAATGGTCACAAATAGCACTAACCTATGGTTAGTGCTGTTGTGCCAAACACCCCTTTAACTATACTAATACTCATTTAAGCATATCAAACACTTATTTAAGGCTTAAAGCTGAATTACCAGATAATGAACAGCTTATAATAAGACTAATAAATGCAAACCATTGAGCAAATAAGCCAGAAAATAATAAGCTAAAACTATGCTAATATTTTTAAGGTTTTTAATTTTTTTTTAAAGACAATTAATAAAATACTAAATTCTAAACAATAAAAGCTAAAAACAGAAAGTTGAAAATGATTAATAAACTAGAAGAAAAACAAATAAGCACAAATAAGCTAACAGGAAAGCAAATTAAGCAACTATTAACTGAAAATTAAGGCAGAAAAGCTAAATAGAGAACTTACTTGAAACCTTAGCTTAACAAAGGTTAGAATTAACTCAATTGAGCATCAACAGCTCTGATAAGCCAGTAAAAGTCCATGGGAGCTCTTCCATGTTAAGCTCCCCTTCCAAAGCTATATAGTCCAAATAAACTAAGTATTTAAGCTGATTTAAGATTGAAAGTAGAGATTTAAGACAATTTAAGCTCAAATCATGAGCTTATAGACTCATGAGAGCTATTATGATCTTATGTAACAGTAGCTTATGAAAGAGCTTATAAGTGAAATAGTTTATTAGGATTAAAGATGACTTTTATTAAAGCTTGAAAAGAGATTACAATTCTTCATTAAAAAGGAAATTACATTTAACTAAGAAAAAGGAAATTACATTTAAAATAAGCTGATAAAATAAGCTACCTATAATACTCTACTCCTACTCCTACCTAGGTCCCCAATGTGTGTGAAGGTGAGGGCTATTTATAGCCAGTTGGTGAAGCTTCCAGACCTTGCCTTGCTTCCCAAGCTCTTTTCAATCATGCCCGTTGGATTCTTCAATCATTGGGGATTGATTCATAGCCGTTAGATCACATATGTGCACACACGGATTGCCAGCATGGCAATCCATGATGTGACATATGTGTGCTTCTCCTGAGAGTGAAATGAGAATAAAACTTGGCTTCACTTGTGCTTTCCGTGGCCTCTTTGCTTGACTGAGCTTAAGTATGCAATTGATTAGACTATAATATCCCTGCCATTTTGTAGAAGACCTCTTGAATTACCAAAATCACCCTTTAATTTCTATTTGCCCTTTGTTTTTGACAGTGTGGTGAAATGGGGAAGAACATAAGAAAGTAAAATGATTTGGGCGCCATTTTTTTTCTATTATAACTGAAAAGGAAAATACGGGTTAGAACTTAGGGAGTTGGCAAATATTGAGACTCCTTGTGTTTGGTTTATAAAGGTTTTAGGTATAAGCGGACTTTTATAATTGACAGAAATGGTCCTTGAGGTTTATAAAAAGGGTATTTGGGCTTAAAGTATGGGGCTTATGGATTTGGGTGAGGCCCAATTAGGCTTATGGACCATTTATGGACTTTTCTGAAAGTTAAGGGATTATTTTGGGTCTTGTTGACTTTTGTTGACCAAGATTGACTGGAGTTGACTGTAGATTTGACTTTTTCTGGCTTTAGCTACGGCTTTTTGTTCACTCTTCCGTTCTCGCGTCCGTGCTTGCCCATTTTTGATGGTTTTCTTATGATTTTTTATATATCCGTACCTGCACACACAAAACACAAATACAAGCATATTTTTGCCATTTTTGGTCTGTTTTGGGTTTAATTGGGTTATTTTAAGCATAAATGGATATGTGTATTTTACACTTATCAATCCACTTGAGAGATATAATCATGACATAGTCTGGTCGTGGTAATTCCCATACTTGAAGTCGATCAAATTCGTAAATCTCGTCTTGCATGGCTTGAAACCAACAACCTTCAGTCACTGCAGATTTAAAGGTCTTTGGTTTGACTTTTGATAGTATAGAGTTGTAAGAGTACCACAAGGCATCGGTTGCAAGTTGTTTTCTAGTAGATACCAGTCAAGAAGGATTTCCAATGACATTTTTAAGCAGGGGATCCTTGTTCTAAATATTCCCGAGATATGATGTGGTTGAGGTACATGAATTGATTCGCTGAACTAACATCCCGGTATGATGATTCTTCAAAACTAGTTCCAAACAAACACGTTGATAAAGATCGTTTCCTCCCAGCGATGAGCAAAAGGATTATCTACAAGATAGATATCCAGCTGCAACAACCTTGAATGAGAATGCATAGATTGTATATGGCAGAAGAATGACGGTGAATGACATTGTAAAGGTTGCAAACTTGGATCTAATGAAGTAGAATAAGGTGTTACTGAGGCAGCAATTCGACTGAACATGAACTGCTGAAGCAAGAGGAACCGGTCTTTCAACACGAGGAGGTTCTAGGTATTCATCAAACATCGGTTGGAATAAGATCTCCAGCTCTTTATTTGTTGAGGGTACATAAGGTACTGCAAGGACAGGATTCGGTACGAGCCCTAAACTATTTTGTCCAGGCGATAGTAAGACTGGACGGTCTTGTACCGATGCCACAGAGCCATTGGCTCAATACAGCTCATACGCTTGAACGAGATAAGTTTCCATGATTCTTCGGGTTCTTTTGTTGTAGATTATACAACCCTTCTTGCTTGGTGCATAACCAACGAAAATTCCAATATCAGCTGTTGGTTGCAATTTTCCAAGATCCTTGCAATCATTTGTAGGGTAATAAAGAGCACCAAAGATGCAGAGAAAGGTAAGATCATGCTTCTTATCATGCACCAACTCATATGGGGTTTTGTTATGACGAGTGTGAATTAGGGATCGATTTTGGGTGTAACAAGCAATAGCAATAGCTTCTGCCCATAGAAACATCGAAGCCTTTGAAAAAATCAGCATCGTCCGAGCTGCTTCCACAAGAGTACAATTTCGTCTTTCGACAACACCATTTTGCTGAGGAGTTCTCGGAACGGATTTTTGGTGAAAGATACCGACCTTTTCATAGAATTCAGTCAGAACTTGATTGACAAATTCTGTTCCATTGTCAGTGCGGATGAATCTAACGGTTTTATTAAGACCAAATTGAATTTGCGTAGAAATGTAGTAACAAATTCGTATGTTTCATCTCTTTGATCACAAAATAACTTTACCATGTAAATCTGAAAAAAAGCATCAACGATGACCAAAATGAATTTCTGTCCCATTAATCGCTTTGCACTCGCAATTGCTCCACACAATCCATGTGAAGGGTATGTTAGAAACTTCCATAATGGAGTTTACAGCTTTGGGTTTTTGGTAATGTCCTTTATTGCTCTTTCCTAGTTTGACAACTCTTAGCAAAGAATTAACTTTCTCAAACTTCAAATCTTGGTAAGCCTCTGACTATAAATCCTTTATGAAAGAGTCATTAATAGTAGCCTGAGTATAAAGTGGTTTAAAACACGGTTCCATAAGCACCATGATTAGTTCTTAGAGGCTTTGGACAACAGCAGACGATGAGGAATATAACATCTCCTGTCAACCGAATAGTTACAAAATTTAGGAACCATAAGAACCTTTCAATAATTGCAACTACTTTGTGTGTCTTAAACTTATGACTCTCACCAACCATTGTGTTGACGTTTTTAAGCATCATTTTTAGGTGAGCATCATGATGATATTAAGGCTAAAAGAAGTGGCTAGAAAGACCGCTAGGAATGCATTAGGAGTTCGCTCCTGAGTTTGTTTTATGTTTATTGCATGGATTCTTTTGAATGCTATTTGGTTTTATTAGGTTCGTGAATCATTTATTTCTTTGTATTGATGAGACCCTTTTTCATTAATGCAAGATGCCGTGCGATTTCTTTGTTTTTCGGTATTGTCATGACACATTGTGTCTTTTATATTTAGTTATGCATTTAGTGATTCTGTATTGTTGACACCATTGTGTTGTGATGATATCCATGATGTTACGCCTCGTGTTTCCGCCTTGGTGGGGTGTAACATCAATTGCCCGATTCTCAGTTGGAGTGGGAATGCTAGCGGGAACTGCCTTGTACTGTTTGTTTCTACGTTGGTATCTAGTTAATGGTTTCTGAGATCTGTGACTTAAGTTCTTAGTTATCACAAATTTACTAGTACTAACATTTTCAGTTTGCTGAACAGGCACTACTCTGGATTTTGGAAACCTAGTCAAAGGGCACTGTTCTCCTAAAGTGAATTTCCTTCCCGTGGACTTCCATTGATAACCAACATTAGTAAGCAGTTTTCCCGTTGCTTTCCAAACTTGCTTAACTTGCTTAGGTTTCCAAACCTTCTTAACTTTTCTTACAACATTTTGAACATAGGGGGATGCATTCACAGAATTCAAATAATTAACCACACACATATCATGATTTGCAGAAATAAAGCATTTGTTACATGTTTGGCAAACAAAATGAGAATTCGAATTAATTATAGCACGCTTAGAGCTAATACTAGAATCAATACGATTTGATTTTTTCAGACTAGATTTATTTGTCCTAGGGTGTTCTTCTACTTTTTTCTTGTTGACACTTTTAGCCGGCGAGATCCTATTGTTCTTGATATTGCTCCTAGGCTTTGATCCGCTAGCATCAGTGCAACTGTTTACTCCTGTAGAAGGAATCATAGGGACATTAGTCTTCTGAATGTTTAGTTTCTCTACATGTTTTTGTGTGTTATTATTTGACGTTTCACATTGGTCCTTAAAAGTAACTTGTTTCTTCCTATTCAAAGGGGTAGTAGCATGTTTGTTATCATGTTTATTGAAGTCTTTCGGACATGTGCCAATCGCATATTCTAACAGTTCCTGAGATTGTTTAGTGTAAAGGCAAGCAGAGGCAAGTGATCTATCTAAAGGTCTTTCAACCCTAGCTTCCTCTACAATCTCGCGAAGGGTTTCTACACTTTCCTTAAGATGTTTGAGATAATCTAGATGAACTTCCATATTGTTCCTACAGCGAGGGGGGATTGGTTCAACATCGATAGCATACCTACCAGGTGCAAGAACTTTTGGTTTTACATAATCTATAGTGACGCATTTCATTTTTTCATTTATTTGGACCTTTAGATTCTCATTTTCAGTTAACAAGGCAGTTGTCTATTCAAGATAGTTAGCACGTGTGATATTAATAGAATCATACAATTCCTTGTAATGCTGTTTAATTTTTGCATTCTCGGCCCTAAAAAGCTCATTTTGTTCTTGAAGAACAGTGATTTTTTCAGTTAATTGAGTGATCTGAAAATCTAAGGCCCTGAAATCAAGAGTACGGTCTGCTTCACTACGGGTTTCCTTTAATTGAGAGATTTGCATTCTCAATTTTTTAATTGCATTGTCCTTTCCTTGAATGGAAGCTTTTATTTTTTCGATTACAAAGACTGAGTCAAAATCAGGAGCATCCCGAGCTGGTAGAGATGTATTGTTTCCTAAACTTTCTTTAAGGTGTTGATACTTTAATTGTAAATTTAAGTGATTTACCTCAAGGTTGGAAAAATGTTTTACTAATTCATTATGATCATCCTTTTGAATCTTATCTTTTAATTTAGAAAGCTCTGCTTCAAGTTCCAGACAACGTGCTTGAACAACAGTGTGGGCATCATGCATTTCAGTGAATCTTGATACAGTAAGCTTAGAATTTTTGCAATATAAAACACTTCTTTGGACAAACAATCAGCAATTAGATTGTCATTTGTGATGAGAAGATTTTTTCGCTCAATCTCATCATACTTCCTATTCACAACATTTTGGTCAACCTCAGCTTCCAATTCTTCAAAAATTTCTTTGATTTCTTTGATTTCTTTAGCGAGAGCCTTTTTAATTCCCTCAAAATGTTTTTTAGGTGTTTTGAAAAATGGAATGACCTCAGTGAGATAACATTCCTTGGTTTGTTCAAAGCCCGTTTCCCCTTCAGTGACACCCGTTGGTGTAATTCTCTTTTTATAGGTTTTTTCAAATTCTAGAAAAAAGTTGTATATGTGCAAAAATGTTAATTTTCACTTGACTTTTTGTTGGAAGAACCCTAGGGACAAGCATTGCAGGTGTATTGAGAGGATACACCGTCAACGCTTTGATTGGTCTTGAGGATGTGGTCTGCTCTTTAAGAGCTTTGGCTTTCATCTTGAGGAGATCCTTGGACCAAAATATTTGTTCGGGGGTCTGTTGTGTCTGTGGAGTGAAGGTCTCCAGATAGTTCTCTTTCGAGTAATCTGGGAGTCGAATATTAATGTTTTGTTCAGTCTATAAAGGGGTTTTCATTTTGTCATTCATTTTCTTCTTAGTGATTTCAGCTATCTCTAGGGTATCCTATGAGTTGTGTACTATGGCCGGGACATGATGGGTTTTGATAATTTCATGACCATTATATAGAGCAAGCTGAACTTGCTTTGCACGGGTGAGACATAAGGGGTTCTTGTAGCCAATAGCTACCTTTCTCTGTTCATCATAATAAGGTTTTGGTTTACATAACATGTGAACTATTTGAAGAGACTGGTCTTGTTTGAATAATTTATCTTTGACCTTCTCTTTTAAGGCTTTCATGTCTAACAATTCTTCAAGGTATTTGTTTTCTTTCTGTTTAAAATCTTTTTTCAAAGACGTAACTTCTTCTACCATTAACTTGTTATGGTTGATGGTAGAGATAAGTTGCATTTTTACAATATGAAGTTCCTTTTTCAAATTTTCTTCCTTAATATTACGGTCAGTGATAACTATTCTTAATTGTTCCTCAATCTTTTGTTCTCTTTTAGTTAATTCAAACTTGGCCCATATTTCATACAGTTTAACTTGTTCCTTATATGTCGCAAGTTCAGCGGTCAATGATGCATTAACTACTTTGTTCTGCTCATTCGCAGAAAAACTTTGGGCTGTATGTTCATGCATTATCATCATGTATGCATCATTTGGTACAGAAGATACATTACTTTGTACAACTGGCACTACGTTGTCCTTTACATACTGATCATACGGAATCATATTACTGTCACACGTATATTTAGCATCTGAGTCAACAACGCGGTTTGGTTGTACATCATCATGCATCTCGTGTACTTCATGATGCTCGCAAACAGCATCCTGATAGTTATCATGATCGTGTACCTCAGAGAGAATGTCTGAATCATATGACGGACCGGCTTTATCATAAACAGGATCCGCGGATGATAGATTTGCCATGAACAAGGTCTGTGCAGTGAGGGCCTCATCAACATCAGAATCAAACGCATCACGGTCATCCTCTTGAAACACATTATCCACAGTGAGTGCCAAGTCTTAAAACCGGCGGCTCATCCACATCTTCATCCTTAGCATTGTCTTAACCACCTGTAATAAATAGCAATTTCTCTTCATCCAACACCACCCCATTCTCCTGTGCTTGCATCATCAAAAATCTTGTCTTTAAAGTATTCTGAATTCTATGGGCGCTTGGGTTGAGTGCAGTTCCTTGCTATGTGGCATATACCATTGCAGTTGTAACACTTAATCTGCCTTGCTTGCCCTGTATTTGCATTCCCAACTCTGTTCTGAGCTCCCTCATTACCAGCACACCTATTCCCCTTGCATTGTTCCCCAGACCTCTGTTCTGTTGACCCTTAACATTATGAAAAACAACCCTGCCGTCTTGAACTGTGTCTTGGTTCCTTATATTTGATGAAGTTCTAAGTTGATTGTTAGTTTGAGGAAGGTATGTTTTGTATGATTGGGTAAGTAGGGCAAGTATGTTGGTTAAGTTCATAATCAAATGGTCTATTGGTGAGAGTCCTGAATTAAGTTGGGTGTTATCAGCAAAGTGTGGTAGATAGGTAACTAGTGGAACATGTGTGGATGGTGGAGTGGTAGAGGATTGTGAGGAATACTGCAAAGGCAAAACATTGGACATCAAGGCGAGAGGATCAACTGTGTGTTGAGTGAACCACTCCAACATCATTTTGTTCTGATTAGCATGTGCTTCGTGTTGCTTCAAATAAGCATATAGCTTATCATAGTTTGATTCCTCCAGTCCTCAATTCAGTTTCACTGCTGTTACAAATCTACCCCATTCAGGCAACATGTTATTAACAAACTTTGAATTCAACTGCATTCTGGGCATGGTCATCTTGATGTTACGCATGTCATTGATGAGCTTTGTAAACCGGACATAGTAGTCATGAATAGTTTCTCCTTTGTTCTAACGGAAGTGTTCAAAATCATCATACAGTTGTGATTCACGATCTTCTTTCGTTAATTCAGAACCTTCCAGGAGCATCTTCACATTATCCCAAATGTCTTTTGTATCAGTGTAATGATTGATAAGAGTGTATATGTCTTTTGGTAACCCTTGAAGTAGGATATTTGTTGCCCGAATGTCAGCGTTATACCTCTCCTTATCTTTAGGTGAAAGGTCAAAATAGACTCGAGCTCGTTCTGGACCTAGATGAGGGGCACCTTCATTCCTTTCAGCAAGTGTTTCCCTAAATGTTCCCATCTGAAAAGGTCCTTCATCAATAGACTTCAGGATGTTCACCCCATTCTCATTACCCCAACAATACAGTCGAATACGTTGTTGCCATGATGCAAAGTTAGTCCTATCAAGCATAGGTGGCCGGGTATCGAAACTGTCACATTGTATATCTTCCTAGATATTAGCCATCTTAATTGATTGTGAAATGATTTAAGGTGATCGAACAATGATTAGTGAGTGTATGTTAAAAGTGGTGATGTTTGTTTAAGTGTTTTGTTGTTTGAGTTTGTTATGTTTTTTAAGTTTGAAGACCTAATGTCAAACCGCTAGAATAGTGAGCAAACCGCTATTCTTAAATCGCTATTATCAAACCGCTATGAAGAATTTAGACCAAACCGCTACTACACAGAAAATTGGCCAGATGTTTGATTCTCAAAAGACCTTGAGAAAAATTTGTAACAAACCGCTAGTGCTAAACCGCTACGAATGTAAACTGCTACGAAGATAAATAGCCAAAACGCTACCTTGAAATGAAATGGGCAGAGGTTTGTTTCAAAAATCGCTATGTGAATTAGTCTTCGAAACTTGTAAACCGCTATGGTGCAAACCACTTCGAGTGCCAAACCGCCATGAAGATAGAGTAGGTAAACCGCTACGAAGAGAAAATGTCAAACCGCTACCTAGAAATGAAGTGGGCAGAGGTTTGTTTCTCAAATAGCTATGAGAAAATATCTTCGAAACCTATAAACCGCTACCAAGTAAACCGCTACACTAAATGCCAAACCGTCGTCCCTTTCAACATTGACAAACCACTGCCAAATAAGAGAAACTGTTGTGCTAATAGGACAAACCGCTATAACAGTGTACGGTACTGACAACTCGCTAGTACAGTAGATCAAACTACTATGATAAACACCTCACAAAATAACAAACGGCTACGTAGATATACGAATATTTTCATCTAAAAACACCTAAAATTACCCTTTTGAACGCTTTTGCTTGATTTCTTTTGCACAACTGAGTACTAGAAGACTATAACTACTAGAGAAACACCTAAACTTTAACACAACAAAGATTAAACTCTAGGAAAAATGAAGAACAAGTCAAAGAGCCTAAAATTACACTTTTGATCTAAATCAAGCCATAAAACGCACATACACACGATCTAATCATCCCATGAGCTCTGATACCAATTGTAGGATATTGGAAATCATAACACAATGGAAGATAGATGGGTTAGCCGATGATGACAACAAATAACGTCTATTTTATAGCATCATTTATCCTATGTATATTACCAATTTTGTA
>BQNB010104878.1:0-23721 GCA_026074375.1 Tanacetum coccineum
TTTAAAATCCTTTTTCAAAATGATCGTTTCTTCCCTCATTATCTTATGATGGTTAAGGGTAGAACGAAGTTGCAATTTTTAAAGAAGTTTCTTTTTGATTTCGGTCAGAGATAATTATCCTCATTTGTTCATCAATATTTCGTTCTCTATCAGTTAATTCAAACTTAGCCCGTTGTTCATACATCCTGACTAGTTCCTTATATCTCGCAAGTTCAGAAGTCACTGAGTCATTAACTACTATATTTGGCTTATTAGCTAACCTACTTTGTACACCATGTTGAACACTATCGTTCATGCATTTCATCAAGAATTGACATCAAAGTGCATCATTTCGTACAGAAGATGCATTACATTGTACAACATGTTCTGCGTTGTCTTCCACATACTGATCATACGGAATAATATTACTATCACTCGAATAGTCAGCATCAGAGTCAACAACGTAGCTGTGTTGTACATCGTTTTGCATCTCGTTTACTTCATGATACTCATTCATATGATCTACAAGAGCATCATGATCTTGTACCTCAAATGGATTATTCGAGTCATATGATGGCACGGCTTCATCGTAGGATTGGATCTTCAGATGTGAGGCTCGCCATGAACATGGTCTGTGAAGTGGGACCCTCATCAACATCAGAGTCGAATGCATCACTTATCAGCTTCAAAAATATGGTCCCACATTGAGGCCAATCCTTCTCGGTTGAATCATCTACGTCATCATCAACGATGTAACCTGTTTCCCCTACAGAAACAACGACTGTTTCTTCATCCATACTGCTCCACTCTCCTGCTTGCATTAGTAGCATCTTGTCCTTGAAGTAGTAGGATTAAAATCTGAAGTCGCATTGCTTGGACATTCACGTGCAATGTGCCCTAGTCCGTTACAGTTGTAGCACTTGATGGGTTTCGCTTGACCAGGATTAATCATGCCTCCTCTGTTCTGTCCTCCTACATTCCCAGCTACACCATTTCCTCTTGCATTGTTTCTCTGAAATGGTCTTCCTTGATTATTCGCATTGTATCTTCCACGGACATCTTGAACCACAACTTTCCCGTCCTGAACCATAGCTTTATTCCTTGCATTAGATGAAGCTCTAAGTTGATTGTTAGTTTGAGGAAGATGTGATTTGTACGATTGAGTGAGGAGGGCAAGTGTGTTAGATAAACTTTCAATCAAGTTTTCTGTGGAAGAACTTCCTGAGTCCATTTGAAAGTTGTCAGCAGAGGAAGGTGTTCTTTTGACTTGGATGATTGCGTTGGATACTGCTGAACTGAGGAGTCCGACACAAGTGCCAAAGGATCATTATTTGGTTGACCGAACCTTTCCATCATAATTCTGTTCTCATTAGCATGCACCTCATGTTGCTTTAAGTAGGCATACAACTGATCACAGTTTGACTCTTTCAACCCTCTGTTAAGTTTGACTTCCGTTATGAATCTACTCCACTCAGGCAACATGTTGTTCACAAACTTTGAGTTAAGCTGCATCCTGGACATGGTCATCTTGATGTTTCTCATGTCATTAATGAGCTTCGTAAACCTAACGTAGTATCCTTGAATGTTTTCTCCTTTGATTTGACGGAAGTGTTCAAATTCATCGTATAACTGAGATTCCCGGTCGTCTTTTGTTAACTCAGAACCTTCCAGAATCATCTTCACGTTTTCCCAAATGTCTTTGGCGTCAGTATAGTGATTGATGAGTGAGTAGATGTCCTTTGGTATACCCTGAAGTAGGATATTGGTTGCACGAATGTCAGCTTTATACCTTTCCTTTTCTTCAGCTGAAAGGTCGTTAAGGACTCTAGCACGTACTGGACCTTGTTGAACTGCACCCTCAGCTCCTCCAGTAATAACATCTGAGACCGTTCCCATCTGAAATGGTCCTTCTTTAATGGACTTCATAATATTCTCTCCATTATCCTTTCCTAGACAGTACAGACGTATACGTTGTTGCCAAGATTCAAAGTCTGTTCTATCTAGCATTGGTGGGCGTGTATCAGAACCGGCACACTGGATGTCTTCTTGCATACTGGACATCTTGTATTATTATGATATGATATGTTTTGATCGATCAATGATTAGTGAGTGTACGTTAAAAGTGGTGAGTGCTTAAACGTATTCCCGTAATTGTTTTAGTATAATTAAATCCTGAGTTTGAATATTTCAAATTTCCATGACAGAAGTCTCAACCCACCGCCAAAGCTATCAAAACCGCTGCAAAGAAAATAAGCAACCCCCGGTGTAATATTTAAAGCACTCGCCGAACACAACTCGCTGCCAAGCAACCCGCCGCGAGGAATTAAGGCAACTCGCTGGTGAAATCTTAGGGCAACTCGCCGAACACAACTCGCTGCCAAGCAACCCGCCGCGAAGAATATTTTAATCAAACCGCCGTTGAGTTTTCAAACCGCCAGAGTTTCCTTAAGATATTCGCTAATAAAATATTCAACCCGCTGATAACCTGTTCAAACCGCTGGTAAGCAAACCGCTGCTTAGTAACAACTCGCCGCTGGAGCAACTCGCCACCGAACCAAACCGCTGGTAAGCAAACCGCTGCTTAGTAACAACTCGCCGCTTGAGCAACTCGCCACCTAAGCAACCCGCCGTGTGTCAGAGGGTTGGTAACCAACTTAATAAAATAATATTTTTCAGCAAACCGCCGTGAAGAAATTCTGGCAACTCTCCACGAAGAACAACGACTTTTATCACACAAAATCACCTATAAATCACCCTTTTGAACGATTTTGCTTGATTTCTTTTGCACAACACAGTACCACAAGGTAATAGCAACTAGAAACACCCAAACTTTATCATTACAAACAACAAAATTCGGAGATCTTCAAAAAATGAGCTAGAACTTTCTATGGCATACTTTTCGATCTAAAACAAGCAAGAAATCGCACATACACACGATCTAATCATCCCATAAGCTCTGATACCAATTGTGGTATATCCTTTATCATAACACGGGGTCGATTCTTGGATTTGGCTAGTTTCTAGAGAGAGAAACACTAGAGAGAATATTCTAGAGAGAGAAAATGTGTTTCTTTGTAAATGAAATAATAACTAGCTTACCTCTTCCAAAGTTGGAAGAGGCTATATATAGTACTTACAATATACCGGGTATTCGTACCCGACTTAAAACCGAAAAACGTACTATTAACTATTAAACTACGAGCTATAATAAACAGTAAAATACACGGGGTGACCGAGTCTTTTTCTAATATCTAACACAATCAGTTTGTAAATATCACTTTTTACCCATTCTGTCCAGCAAAGTCAGATTCAACATATTTTAGTAAATTTGTCATAAATTGCTCAATTTTTACATTCTAATGGTGATCCAATTTGCTACATGATCACAAGACATTTGTCTACGACCTAGAGTATTCAAATCAACTCTCAAAGTTACTTAAAATTCCAGAGCTTACTGTTAACATCAGCCTATAATTTTTAGTGATTAATAGCTAGTTTCAATAGTTGATTAAGCCATTTTTAATCTAGACCTATGCATGCATGAACCATTTTATTACTTGATCATCATTTAAAATACATGTACATACATAAAATGAAATAAAAAACATAAATACAACAAGAAAATATTACTTGATCATCATTTACAATACCTATGCATGCATGGAACCCTTCTACATCACTCTTGATCTTTGTCCCAATTTTTTTGCCAAGTGTTTAGACAAGGTTTAAGTAGCATCCCCTAGTTTTGCCAGGTGTTTAGACACTTGGTAAAACTATTACACAAAGTGGACACCTCATGTGGGTGTGTAAATAAGTGGGATGAGTTTTATAACTTGTCCTACTTATTTGTTTAGGCGGGTATTTTCAAAGTCCAATATTTAAAAAGGTACAATACGCGAAGGTTTTTCGTAAAAAGTAAAAATAGTACTAGACACGATAAATAAAAATGAATGCAATAAAAATATTTCTACGGAATGCTTATTGAAAGGTAATGCCTTTGTAAAAGGATCAACTACATTGTCATCTGTGTGAACCTTTTACAGAACTATATATCATCAAATTCGATAAATTCACGAAGATAGTGAACTTTGGCACGATAATGTCTAGCACCTTTAGTGATTACTGGCTCATTAGCTATAGTAATGGCTTCGGTATTGTCGGAATACATCTTCATAGGTACTTCATTTATGGGAAGAACACTGAACCCATAAATGAACTTCCTAATCCATACATCCTCCTTAGATGTGTCCAAAGCAACTATATACTCGGCTTCTTCACATGTGGTTGCGAGGATGCTTTGATTTGTACTCTTCTAGTCAACAGCACCTCCATTAAAAATGAATACATATCAAGTCTAAGACTTAGTATCATCAACATCTGTCAGATATCCAGCATTAGTGTAGAAAGCAACTCTGAGCTCTCGTTTTATGTCACCTCCATAGACAAGAAACATATCTTTAGTATTACAAAGATACTTTAAAATGTTCTTAACAACAGTCCAATATGAGTTCCCATGGATTCTATTGAAATCGACTTGTCATGTTCTGAGCGAACGCAACATCAAGGTGAGTGAGAATTACAACATACATAATAGATCATACAGTCGAGGCATAAGGAACTCTTTGCGCTTCACCTCGGCAGGTGTTGAAGCAAGATTGACTAAGTATCAAACTGGCTTATCTTTCCTGGATTGCATTTCCACATGTATAGCAGCAAGCCATTTGTCATATTTAGGATCTAACAATGTAGTTTTGTAGTTAGCGAGTTCATCAAGTTGTTGATCTAAAAATACTTGTACAAACCCCAGGTTTGTATATAATATATATGAAACGTTTTAATTTTTAATCTGACGCTCTTATGTATTATTGGTTGATATATATGTGTAGTTGATATTTATTAACTTCGTTCTTATCAGAGATGAATGAGAATTGATTAGAGACAACATATGAAGCTGCAAGTGGTAGAAAAGTCAACATTATATCACACTCAATGGGTGGATTGTTAGGGTCATGTTCCATATCACTCCATTGTGATGTATGCCACACATCTAATGACCTTTTTCTATTTGTTTATATGATTATATGAATGTGAACTTCACTGTAAATGAAAAAAAACGACATGCGTCTACTTGCTATAGGTGTTTGTCAAGTATGTGAAGAAGTGGATTACTAACGCAAGCCCTTTCTAAGGTAATTATGCTGCCTTTGATTGTAAAAATTGTAAGAATTTTAATATAATTGAAGTTCGAAAATGATACGATGATTTATGTATAGTTTTGACTTTAATTTGGAGCAAGCTAATATTCAGGTATATGTGTATCAGGTGCACCGGGATGCATCAATGATTCTCTTTTAACTGGATTATAGTTTGTGTATCAAGGTGGTCAATGCATCAACCGGTAATGTTTCTGTTCGTTCGTTCGGATATATGTCCTATGCGAAGGGCGATGGCAACGCCCCTTTACCCAAAAAATATTATGTTTGCTCTGTTTATGTCATACACGTGTTTGGATCTAAATTTTGTAGCTGACAATCCAAAGACGTTGTTATCACCTCATTGTGTTTGGTTTTACAAATTTTGTTTACAGGTTTGGGATTCTGATATAATAATCAGTTTCACCATCGCACAACTTGCTAGTGCAAAACATAACTATCTCAAAAAGAAGGAATTGGGCATGCTCTTGACAACATATTTTCTTTCATTACAACAAAGCTATCGAAGACTTAGAGGAAGTTGTCTCTAAGACCATGCGTTTAAGGAGAAAGTTGAGCGGGGAATTGATTTGGCATCCAAACATATCATGGAAAATAGTTTTAGTAAATGTAAAACCTCGCGCTTCACAGCGGAGCGCGGGTTGAAAACCTTGTTGTATTTATAGTTTGACACTTATGCGTATAATATCACAATTATTAAACATTAAACACTGCTAAATTCTTATGTGTATGCATAGATATAAAACTAAAATTTTAAGATGAATTTAATACGTGTAACCCATATACATGCATGGAACATATAACTAGTAGTAGATCATACATATCAATTATAAGTTTTTGACAAAAAGAAAAAATTTGGAGCTGTTTTGAGAGCATTAAGTGGATATTCGATGTATAAGAATCAAGGTTATAAATAGCGTGAGGCGTGGCGTGGTGGCATGGCCAAGCCTCACGTCTTATGAGCTATAGCGAGTTATGGTTTTTTTAAGGCGTGACTTAAAGCGGCAAAAAATATGAAATATTTATAAATTTATATATTTATATCATATTTTAAATATATTGAGTTTACAAAAAGTGTCATACATAATGAAATAAAGTAAATATACTATCTTTGCATGTAATATTTTTCATTTCTATAATAAAAAAACAATTTTTATCGAAACCGAATTCAAAAAAGCCTCCACGCATCACATTTTATCGCGCCTTATCACGTTTTTTCACTCCTTATCTCACGTCAAGCCTTAAGAATAAGCCTTGGTCTATTGCGTAGCGTGGAGGTCACGCCTCGCTCCTTTGCGAGGCCTTAGCGACGTCATGACACGCCTTTTAGAACTATTATAAGAATCAATTTTTTGTATTGTTTAATAATATAACAACTATTTATATTGATAATTTTAGATGTCTTTGAAATTAATGTTAATTTAATATTTCAATTAAAGAATAGTATAGATAGTATTTAATTGATGGAGATTGTGTGTTGGAAACACGAAAAGTGTCGGTCACTTCCAAGTTGTAACAAGTCTTAGCTCGTAGTTAGTATCAGGATTAGATTAGTAATCTAGTCCGGCCCAAGGCCCATGGGTGGCCCAACTCCAGCCCATGGCCGGCCAAATGTAGTATAAATACACCCTCTCCTAGTCTTGGAGAGGGTTGGTTGTTCCATTTGTTTTCCATTCATTTCATTAATACATCATCCATATTCCATCCAAGTTTCTCTAACAATCCAACCCACATCTCACTTATTGTTCTTGGTTGATCTTAAGATTACAAGTATTCTTCAATTGGTATCAAAGCCATGGAGTGGTGTGTTTAGATTTTTATGTTTGATTTGTGTTCAAAACCTTTAAAAAGAGCAAATTAGTGATTCAAATTTTTTGGCTTAAAAACCTTAAAGTTTTCATTTTTATTGTTCCTATAGGGTTAGTAATACTAGTTGTACAAGAATTTTTTGCTAAAAACCATTAAAAATCGTGTTTTTTTGTGTTTTGAAAAATTGGGTTTCGTACTAGTTAGAATCGAACTAGTGAATCGAACTAGAGGACCGAACAAGATAATCGAACGAGCTGTTGCATAGGCTGAATCGAACAAGCTACATCAGTGTCGATCGAACGAGTACGTTCTAGTTAAGATCGAACGAGTGTTCTCAAGTTTGAACCGAATGAGTGTTTTCACTAGAACCGAACGAGAGGACCGAACTAGTGGATCGAACTAGTATCTATTAGATAGGAATTGACTAGTGGACCGAACTATTTTCTAAAAGAGAAAAAAACAAAACAAATGATGAAAAAAAAAAAAAATAGATCAGAACTTAGCCGACCGAACGAGACGATCGAACTAGCGGACCGAACGAGACGATCGAACTAGCGGACCGAACGAGAGGACCGAACCAGTGAAAAATAAATTCAGTTTAAACTTAACAAACTTAATTTTAAAATTATACGGTTATTTCTTTGACTTGTAAAATCCCGTGAAACAAACACTTGTTTTCTCGGTTTTGTCAAGAATTGTAAAATCCCGTGTAGTTTTAATTCAAGACTCAACAAAAAAAAAAAAAAAAAAAAAAAATGGGGGGGGGGGGGGGGGTGGGGGGGGGGGGTGGGGGGGGGGGGGGGGGGGGGGGGGGGGGGGGGGGGGGGGGTTATATATATAAAAAATGGGGGGGGGGGGGGGGGGGGGGGGGGGGGGGGGGGGGGGGGGGGGGGGGGGGGGTTATTGGTCATACACATAGCTAACACAAGTTCTGTCTACCACCGTCTGATCATTGTAATCGTTGATATCCACAATGACGTCGCTTGAGGATAAATCACTTCTCTCTGGAGGAGACATACAAACCCTCAGAGGCTGGAAAAACACCTTGGAGATTCCATGGAAAAGCAGAATGGAAATTTAATATGAGGAATAGACCACATGGACGAATGATACTTGCATTTGTTGAAAAAGGTCCACTTATTTGGCCTTCAATCACTGAGGACGGAGTAACAAGGCTAAAGGAATATGTTAAGCTAACTCCAGCTGAAGCCATTCAAGCAGACTGCGATATCAAGGCTATAAACATCCATTCTCCAAGGCCTACCAACTGAAAGCTATGCTCTTGTGAGTTAACATCCGGTGGCAAAAGATCTTAGGAGAAGATAAACTGTTGATGCAAGAACATCAAATTAACCCAACAAGAACATGAGTGCAAGGCTGTATGATGAATTTGATAAGTTCACTTACAAGAAAGGAGAGAACGTTACATGAGTACTACTTGAGGTTCACTCATGTTACTCAAGAAATGAAACATTTAACAAGATGCCATTGGAGCAGTTTCATGTGAACACCAAGTTCTTAAACACTCTCCTGATGAATGGAGCAAATTTGTTACTGATTGTTAAACTGTCAAAGACTTTGCCACACTACCAATTTGATCAACTTCATGCTCCTCTGCAACAACATGAACGACATGCAATTGAAGTTTTGTTTGATGCATGAACGCAACCCTTAAAAAGATAAAATTAGAAAAGAAGATCCCTTGCTTTATTGCATCTCATTATTTAACTTCAGCCACTTATCAATCTCATCTACACCCTCACCAACAGTCTCTATCTCAACATCAAGTTTCACCATATCAGTCTTCACAGTTTCCACACCTTATCAAACCATCAACATTCACAACCAATCAATCAACACCTCTTTCAAGTACTTATCCAACAAATGAGTATCAATCCACCGTTCACCACAACGTTTATTCTCAACAACCATCAATCCCACAGTTGGAATATGCTCCCACAACATATCAACAGCAACAACCTGAGTTTTCCCAACCAGACTCCAGTCTAGTTGTTCCAGTGTTCCAGAAGGGGGATGATCCAATTGACGCAATTAATCATATGAATGTCATTATTAGACTGCGTTGTCACATCCGAATCCTACTACGAACAATCACTAAGGACTTCGTCAAACCCTCATCAACAATCTACCATCTATAGGGAAAAGTGACTGTGCACCTGTTCAGGGAGAACAAACTTCTTTATGCTGCTGGAACAACAATAAAATACACAACCTGTGCAAGAGGTAGCAACACGGGGAACCAACGACTGTTTTGTTACATTTGTTACATTTGGCAAAAAGGAGGTCATATTGCCAAGCAATGCACTAAGCCCAAGAGGAAAAGGGATGACACATGGTTTAACGATAAAGTGTTGTTGGTTCAAGCTCAAGCCAGTGGTCAAGCTTTAACAGAGGATGAAATAGCATTTTTGGCAGATCCAGGACTTCCTGATAATCAAACCTCTCAGACAGTCATTACCCACAATGCTGCTTATCAAGCCGATGATCTGGATGCATATGACTCTGGATTGGGAGGAACTCAATTCAGCCCAAGATGGCTCTCATGGCTAATCTCTCAAGGAATGGTACAAATGCACTCACTGAGTACACAATCAAGATAATCTGAACTATGATTTATTACAATCAAAGTGAGCAATCATGACGTCTTCTGAATCAGTCTTGAATGATGTGAGTCAGTCAGAAACTGCCATAATCATTGATAGCAATAATCCTTTCCTTATTCGCAGTATCTTAGTGAAACACAATAGGAAACTTGTTTAGAATTCAAATTCATCTGCTCAAAAGATGTACTGAGATTATCTATGTTGAACAAATAACTACCCAAGTGACGCCTTGCAACACTGTAATAAAGCTTTACTACCGAGCTTGACAGATATAAAGAAGAGGCTAAAGATTTGAAAGAAAAACAAAATGTATGAAAACATGTTTTGCAGGATCAAATAACAGTTTGCCGAGATTGGAACATCTAAGCAAAATCTTTTCGAACAATTGCAAGAAAAGGATTTTTTATGAAAACAGTTTATGAACTCAAAAATAAGTTGAAATTAGAAGAAAACCAGAAATATTGAAGAGAAATTGATTTAGAAAAGAAAATCAAGCCAACTTGACAACATTCATTTTCAAAAGAGTCAATCTGCGCGAAACTGTTCATAAACATCATTTTCAAAAGAGGTCAATCTGCGCAAACTGTTCATATGATGACTAAATCCAAAATTTGTTATGATCATTCCACGAAACAAGCTATCGGTTTTGAAAAACCTTTCTATCTGAAGAAAGCTCGGGAGTCAAAGCCAAAGCTGTATGACGGGAATACCATTCTTAAAATGGATACTATTGTGATTCCTGATTCTGATGAAACATTAATGCTTTGTGAAGAGAGTCGTTCAAAAATGCTTTTGAAAGAACAAGATCCATTGTTTGAGAAACATAGAGTGAACACGAAACCCATCAATTATGCCATTCTTAATAACGATTACTACAAACGATTTGTTCGACAATCTGATTTATATAGTGAACATGCCTATTGGAAAGCGACTTCGGTCCCACCTTTAGACCCATCTCATTCTTCCACAACCGTCATAGTTGAGGTTCCAAAAGAACTTCCTAAAGTAAGTATGGTGAATACTAGCTTGAAAGAGCTTAAACGCTATCTTACTGGCTTTGATCAGGTTGTCAAAGAAAGAACCACTGCCACAGCTATCACTGAGGGCACGTGGGGGTTTGAACATACAAAGGCTTGTTTTCGAGATGAAATCATTCCGTTTATAAAAAATTTAAAAGATATCTTCAATAACTTCAACCAATACTTGGTTGACGAACTTGCCGATGTCCAACAAGTCTTTTATCAAATGGAACAGGCTGTCGAACAACATTGCTTGGAGTCCAAAACTTTCGAAGTTAAAATAAATCAAGTTTTGACTGAAAATAAATGACTCTTGGCACAAACCATTGATAATGATATTGTAAAGACTGTTGTGAATTTGTCTGTGAATGCAAGTGGTAAAACTGTGAATGAATGTCAAAAGTGTCTCGAACTCAAGACTGAGCTTCTCAATAAAAAGGATTTTGTTGATAAAGAAACTTACGATAAACTTTGCAAGTGTTTTACTACTCTAGAAAAACATTGCATCACTTTGGAAGTTGATTCTCAACTTAATCAATAAATTTGTCAACAAGATAACAGTGTTTTAAATCAAAATGCTCTAAGTTTCACTCAGTTGTTTGAATTAAGTGAATTGAAAGCTCAGTCTCAAGCAAAAGACACAGCCATTGTCAAGTTAAGAGAGACAATTAATTCCTTAAATGGAAATGTGGAGGATAGTACAATCAAAATGGAAATGGAGGAAATAGAGACTCTGAATATTGAATTGGAACATAGAGTGACAAAACTTGTTACTGAAAATGAGCATTTGAAACAGACTTATAAACAACTTTATGACTCGATTAAACCAAAACGTGTTCAATCAAAAGAACAGTGTGATGCGTTAATTCAACAAGTCAATATAAAGTCTGTGGAGATTTCTGATTTAAATGCAAAACTTCAGGAACAAGGTTTGGTCATAGCTGCCTTAAAAAATGAGTTAAGGAAACTTAAAGGAAAAGCGATAGATAACAAGGAGACTGTGACCCACTCTGTTGATCCAAACGTGTCTAAGGATAACATGGAACCAATCACACCCAAATTGTTGAACAAAAGGACTGCTCACTCTTCGTATATTAAGCATACCCAGGAAGAAGCTTTGGTCCTTAGGGATATAGTCGAACATGTAAAAGCAAATTATCCTCAAGATCCACTGTTAGAGTCTGCCTTTAGGTATACCAAAGTCATTCAGGATTTGCTTTCACACATAAGTAGATCATGCCCTAGCATCAACAATTGTGGTCCTCAATTAATTGAGGTCATACCAAGGAAAAAGGACAAGAAGGTTAGGTTTGCCGAATCACTCACATCCAAAGAAAACACAAAACCAGTCTTGACTTCAAACATAGTTTCTGACAAACGTGTGTTGCATTCTACAGGAGTAAGACTTTCTACTAGTGCTAGCGGATCACAGCCTTCAGGCAATACCAAGAATGATAGGATTCTGCAAACACCAAGTAGTAATTCGAAGAATAAAGTAGAAGCTCACCCTAGGAACGTTAAATCTAGTTTGAATAAAAAGAATGGTGCTGTTAATGTTAAGGGATCTGCGGTTGTGCAGAATCTCAAGAAACAAGATAATTCTGATTCTATCTGTGTTAACAGTAATGATTGCATGTCTTCTGATAACTTGTGTGTTTCTAATGCTGTGAATGTTGTGAAATCTCGTGCTAAACCTAAAAAGAATAAATCTAAGAAAGATAGTTGGAAACCAACAGGAAAGGTGTTTACTCAGATAGGATATATTTGGAGACCTACCGGTCGGACCCACTATGTAGGAAATGCGTGCCCTTTAACGAGGATTACCACTACTAATGAGGTGCCTTCTATTTAAACCAAAGTCTAGGACTCTAATCACCAAAACCTGTGGTTAAATGGTATATTCACGAAAACATAGGAAGAATAAAAATACAGAGTCCTGTCAGCAAAACTAAGGTTTAAACCAATGTCAGCTAACAAACAGTAACCCATAAATCCGGGGATCCACAAAAACCAATTTCCATCTACTTCTCTGAATGATTTGTCAGTGTTGTCTCAAATCGTCCTCAGGTATTTGTACTCCGGTTGCTCGAATCACATGACCAGAGATCGCTCTCAACTCACCAATTTAGTCAGTAATTTCTTGTGTACAGTTAAATTCGGTAATGATTAATTGTCAAAGAAAATGGTTTGGAGATTATCAGATTAGGAATGATACTATCTCAAGGGTTTATTACGTGAAGGACTTGCATATCTAATTTTCTGTGGGACAGATTCTGTGATTCCAATCTTGAAGTGCTTTTCCCGTCAACACACGTGCTTCATTCCAATCTAGAAGGTGTGTTATTATTGACGGATCTCGTAGGGGGATAACCATTATACTCTCTCTCTTGGGAAAATGATGTCAATCGTCTCCTATTAGTCTATTTTCTAAGGCGTCAAAACCAAGTCCTTGGCTATGGCATCGACGTCTCTCTCATTTGAACTTTGGTTCTATCAATCATCTGGCAAGACATGGACTTGTACGAGGTCTCCCTAAGCTCAAGTTTGAAAAGGATCATTTATGTTCCGCATGTGCATTAGGCAAAAGTTCTAAGAAACCCCACAAACCCAAATCTGAAGACACCAATCAAGAAAAACTCTACCTGTTGCATATGGATCTATGTGGGCCAATGCGTGTCGCGAGTGTCAGTGGAAAGAAGTACATCCTCGTTATTGTTGATGACTACTCTCGATTTACTTGGGTAAAATGCTTGCGATCAAAAGATGAAGCTCCAGTTTTTATTATCAATTTTTTGAAGATGATCCAAGTACGACTTAAGGAAACCGTCAGACGCATCAGAACAGATAATGGAACTGAGTTTGTTAATCAGACATTGCGTGAATATTATGAGAAGGTTGGTATCTCTCATGAAACATCAGTTGCACGCTCTCCACAGCAAAACGGCGTTGTTGAAAGACGAAATCGTACGCTAATCGAAGCAGCACGCACTATGTTAATTTATGCAAAAGCTCCTTTATTTCTATGGGCCGAAGCGGTTGCCACAGCCTGTTATACCCAAAATCGTTCCATGATCTCGTCGCACGGCAAAACACATATGAGCTTTTGACAACAACCTCCCGATCTATCTTTACAGGTGTTTGGTGCACTTTGTTTACCCCAACAAATAAAATGATAGTGAGAATTTGGGCAAGTTACAACCAAAGGCTGATATTGGTATTTTCATTGGATATGCACCCACAAAGAAAGCTTTCCGGATTTACAACAGACGTACCAGACGAATAATTGAAACTATTCACGTTGATTTTGATGAGCTGACCGCGATGGCTTCTGAACACAGCAGTTCAGGACCCGCTCTTCATGAAATGACTCCTGTATCAATCAGTTCAGGACTCGTGCCAAACCCTTCTCCTTCAACACCATTTGTACCACCTTCGAGATCTGACTGGGATTTGTTGTTTCAACCAATGTTTGATGAGTCACTTAATGTTGATTTACATGCACCAGAAGTCATTGCTCCTATTCCTGAAGCAGTTGCACCTGAACATGCTGTATCAACTGGTTCACCTTCCTCAACTACAGTTGATCAAGATGCACCATCACCAAGTAACTCTCCTACAACCCAAGGAACTCAAACTCCTATTATTTCTCATGATGTTGAAGAAGATAATCATGATATTGAAGTTGCACATATGGGTAATGATCCGTACTTCGGTATTCCAATTCCAGAAGTTCCTTCTGATCAATCTTCATCAGACGTTATTCATACAATTGTGCATCCCGATCACCAAGTTTCTGAACACACTAGCAAATGGACGAAGGATCACCCACTTGAGAATATAATTGGTGCTCTTGACAGACCAGTTTCCACACGACTCCAACTTCATGAACAAGCTTATTTCGCTACTATGATGCCTTTCTAACATCAGTCGAACCCCAAGAACTACATAAGAAGCAATTACCCAAGCATGTTTTTGGGATTGAAGCTATGCAAGAGGAACTTCATGAACTTTGAACGTCTGGAGTTAGGGAAACTTGTTCCTCCTCCGGACAAAGCATTTGTTCCTTTCTCTTAAGTGGATCAAATAAGGTTAAACTTATGAGATAGGAGGTATTCTAAAAAACAGGCTCGGTTGGTCGCCCGTAGGTTATCGACAAAGAATGAGGGTATTGATTTCGAAGATTCATTCGCTCGGTTTGCAAGATAGTAGTCGATTCTAATTTTTTGGGCATTTGCTGACTCACATGAACATGGTCATCTACCAAATGGATGTGAAGACTGCGTTTCTGAATGGTAATCTGCGAGAAGAAGTTTATGTTAGCCAACCGGACGGATTTGTGGATCCAGACCAAACCCTCAACCACATATACAATCTTAAGAAAGCTCTTTATGGTTGACACAGGCTCCACGTGCGTGGTATGATATGTTGTCTTCATTCCTGATATCCAATGACTTCTCCAAAGGCTCAGTGGATCCAACTCTGTTCATCCGTAGAGAAGGCAACGATCTAATTCTGGTACAAATCTATGTCGATGATATAATCTTTGCTGCCTCTACCCCTGAACTGTGTGATCTATTTGCTAAAATAATGTGTTCAAAATTCAAGATGTCGATGATGGGAAAAATCTCATTTTTCTTAGGACTACAGATTTCTCAAAGTCCCAGAGGCATCTTCATAAACCAATCTAAATATGCTCTTGAATCACTTAAAAAATATGGCTATGAATCTTGTGACCCAGTGGATACTCCCATGGTGGAGAAGTCCAAACTGGACGAGGATAAAGAAGGGAACGCTGTAGATCCATCACATTATCGTGGTATGATTGGCACCCTCCTTTATCTTACAGCCAGTAGACCTGACCTACAATTTGCTATATGCATGTGTGCCCGGTATCAGGCTCGGCCTACCGAAAAGCACCTAAATGCAGTAAAAAGGATCTTTCGGTATCTAAAAGGAACCGTTCATCGGGGCCTTTGGTATCCGAAGGATTCTTCATTTGCACTAACAGCATTTGCAGATGCGGATCATGCTGGTTGTCAAGATACACGTCGTAGTACTTCTGGCAGTATACAACTTTTGGGTGATAGACTTGTAAGCTGGTCGTCTAAAAGGCAGAAAAGCGCTGCGATATCCAGTACGGAAGCTGAATATATTGCTTTGTCTGGTTGTTGTGCTCAAGTCCTTTGGATGAGATCACAACTTACCGACTATGGCTTTGGATTCAATAAAATTCCAATGTACTGTGATAACAAAAGCGCTATTGCCTTATGCTGCAACAATGTTCAACATTTCGCAGATCAAAGCATATATACATCCCGTTTTCAATGTCAACAAGGAGCAAGTTTTGATACGGGTGATCGAAACTTTACTTTGTTCAATAGGAATATCAGACTGGGCGTATATCTCTCTAAAGCTCTTTGGCCGTGCGAAAGAATGAATTTCTTATCAACAATCTGGGAAAGCGTAGTATTTACGCCTGATACTCGTGAGAAGCAAGATGCAGATAAGTTGATTAATAGTGGGTGGTAACCTATTCAAAAAAACCTGTATCAAAAGTATATACATAAAAATCAAGAAAAACCAGAAAAGATATATATGGGGGGGGGGGGGGGGGGGGGTTGTCCGGTTTTTACGATCGAGAATCGGAGAAAAAGGGACCACAAAAGTGGAGGAGAGGGAAGGGGTAGGTATTAGCAAATTTATATGACGAACTCGATAAACCGCCAAAAAGTGCAATTAGCATTCTATAAACCAGTATCGGAAGACTAGGACCGAGGGAAGTACAAAGAGTTAAATCAAAATGAGAGACGACTATCTCTCCCAGCAGGGAATCACGAAATTATTAGTATATAGACGAAGATTGGCAGTGATCGTACTGTGCAGATCGAGGGTAACGCTGATTAGGCGGAGCTTAGGAATCCATGTAGGCCTTGTAGAGCGGAATTGTGAAGACGGGCAAGCTGGTCTAGGCTGACATGGAGAGGTATCGAGCATGAATAGACTCTCTCACGATGTATACGAGGTATCTCACGCAGGGGGCGAGTCCGCGAACGTGATGGCTTAATATATATGCAGAGGATGATAGTGTTCAGAGACGATGAGCAACCCGGTCATCATCTTAAAGGCAAGTATTTCAAAAAGAAATCTTGACCTCTCAACGGGAATTTATTCTCGGGCATGGTCTACTTTATGACCATGCAAAGGCTTGTGATTACTTTGCATCACAACCCGTGCTTCCTATATCCATAAGTGTACGTTTCAGTGCATCTATGTGAATCAATAAGAGAAATCTTATTTATCTTGTTTTGTTGTTTTGTCACATACAAAATCATTCCATCATCTGAAAATAATTTTTCACGATACATTTGACTTCTCAAACAATGTCTACAGCTCTTTAAATAGAAAACGGGTCATTGTTTGAGGGGGAGAGAATGTCAAATTTCTTTGTCATGATCAAATGAGCTGTTAAAAAGGGAAAAAGAATTTAAACGATTATTTGTGCCTTATGTGTTACTTGTTTATGCCTTTAGGGTGTAGTTTGCTAAAATTATGTCTATAGGTATGAGAGATAAAACATTTAGGACTATGTGTGCTAGTTGTTTAACTTGAATATACCTTATAAAACTTAATTTGCAAAATTAATAAGTTGTGTAAACATGGGGGGCCAAATGTGTCTAAGATAAAATTCGTTTTTTCACACCATCAAACCCCACCAGAACCTGTCACTGTTTACACAATCCACTCACACACTCAAACACACACTCGAACAACTTTACACTCAAATCACTTACAACAAGTTTTTACTCCGATTCATCTCTAAGGTATATCCTCAATAGTGTTCATCATCACCTAATCAACTCGAAATCTCAAATGAATTATTAGTTTTTGCCGTTTTTGATCAAAAAGTGCCCTAATTATGATATTAGGGTTCTTAAATCTAAAAGTGGTTAAATCTTCAAATTGATTGGGGGCTTTTGGATTATTAGGTGTAATATATGTATAGGATAGTTAAATTTTATTATTCGTTGTGATCTATTCATGTTCTTGATTGTTTTGTGCTCGAATGAATAGATAAATGCATAAATGTCTTATATTTTATGAAATTGTTATATTGTGGTTTAATGGATATGCTAAGATAGAGTTATCTGTTAGAGTCGACCTACAAAATCATTAAGAAAAATAATCGATCAAAAATTTGTATGAATCGAACGAGTATAACCCATATGGACCGAACGAGTAATTTGTTGTAAATTGAACGAGTGTCTAAATGTGAGGATCGAACGAGTGTCTAAATGTGAGGATCGAACGAGTGTCTAAATGTGAGGATCGAACGAGTGTCTAAATATGAGGATCGAACGAGTGTCTAAAGGTGAGGACTGAATGAGTGAATTAGTGTGTGGACCGAACGAGTGAAAGACAATTAGGACCGAACGAGAGGATCCTAGTGAGGATCGAACGAGTGACTCCTAATGAGGATCGAACGAGTGCCTAATTGCATGGACCGAACGAGTGACTATTTGACTGGACCGAACGAGTGTCTCTTAATGAGGATCGAACGAGCGCCTAATTGCATGGACCGAACGAGCAACTCTTAGTGAGGCCCGAACGAGTGACTTTGTAAGGACCGAACGAGCAGCTGTTCGTAAGGACCGAACGAGCAACTCATAGTGTGGACCGAACGACTGTAGGATTATAAGGACCGAACGAGTGCTTATGTAAATGGACCAAACGAGCGTAATTTAGTGAAAACCAATCAAAGTGTTTTTTCTTTGAGGACCGAACGAGTAAAGTTATCAACACTTAACCAATTTTTGACATAACACACTTAAGATCAAATTTTTTCTAACTAAGATTAATTCAACAAATCTCTTAGTTTAAAATAGACAGTAAAAGCTTGACAAAACCAAGGTTAACTACATTCAACTTAATTGTTTTAGCTTGTTATCTCACACAATGTGAATATCAAGTAATATCATTAGAAGTCCTACGCAAGATTCTTGTGATTTTGCCAGAACATCCGAGTGATACTTAGGTATTCACAATGAAGATGGAAATCCTGCTTGAGCCAACATCAAACAAGCTCATGGTAGGTAACTTGTGCGATTCTTTATGAATCAAACTTGTGACAACTGGAAAGAAACGATGGTGCGATTCTATAAGAATCAAACTTGTTCCAGGAAGTGGATCAACGGTTGTGAATGAATTTTTGAAATGATTAACACTCTCGGTGTGTCACAAAAACAATTTTGTAAGTGATACACCGATTGATTTTCAAATCAATTTTCTATATCAATCGGTGAGATAGTAACTCACTGGTTCACTCTTATCGTGTTGTCTGCTTTTAGACGTTCCGATAATGAGAACATGCTGAGTACTATGAATCTAATACTTATGTGTAAGAAAGATTCAATACTACACTGAAATCCTGTCAGAAGATTCTTCTTAAAATTGAAATCTATCTAACACAGGTCGATCCTCAAGGATCTGAAGGTTCTCCAACCAAATCTGGGCGAATGACAAAGCCATATTCGTCCCCTCGCTTTATTGCTAACTGTTTTATGCAGGCTATTTAAAGATGGTGGTGGAGGTCCCTGATTCTAACTGGCTCACAGGATCCATAGCCACATGCTTATACCCGACCGACAAACATAAAATCATCATGAAAGCTCAAGTTCATGTGTCAAGACTTCCGCTACTCTGATACCACACATCTTTCTTGAAGTGTCAAAGTGTTAAGTAAGAATTTCAATAAAGATATGCACTTAAAGCTTTTCAAGAATGGTATGAGCATGTCGGTCCAGAAGTCGCAAGTTCACAAGATGGCAAAATTTCAAGATGGCGAAGAGATTATGCTTAGTTGATGATCTCAAGTTGCTCAAGATCACAATGTCAAATACAAGTTCAAGGAACAAGCTTAATCCCAAAGTCAATGATCACTACAACATATTCACAAGAGAAAGTCAGCTAAGTTTAAGACTCAATAAGCACTCAGAAATAAGAAAAAGCTAAAAACAGATGAAGTTTAGCATACAAAGAGTAGATTAAAACAAAAATTAAGGAAATTGGTTTTGAAATAAGCTAGAAAAAAGTAAATAAAAAAACTGACAGATTACTAACTAAACTATTTTTGGTTTAACTTAAAAGTCTAAAAGGTAATTAGCAGCCCTATTTTTAAACTAGTAGAAGCTATTGTGAAAACTTAAAAAGTGAAAACAGATGAAGCTTGATATATAAAGAGCTTATTTTATCAATATCAGACTTTAAATCAAAATTAATCTACTCTAATTAAGCTAATGAAAACTGACTTTTAAAACTTTGAAGACACTAAAACAGTTTTAGACTTAAAGCCAAAATAGAAATTGCACTCTTAACCTATCTTACTTCTACTGCATAAAGGACTTAAAACAAGTATGAAATGAACACCAAAACCACTTATTGAAGATCTAAACAAATTAAGCCATGTTATCATACTAGATTACTACAGATTCAAACTAAGAGTAAATTGAACCTAACTTTTGAGATTTAAACTTTAAAAACTTATAAAGACTGGATTTAGGACTAAGTTAAATCTGATTAAATCTGACTAAAAAGTTAAAATAGCCTAAGCAGTACTAACACAAGTTAGTACTGCTTGTGCCAAACACACCTTTAAAAACTTATTTTGCATTTTTAAACTATGAAAGGTTAAATTAGGCTGATATTTGTTAAAACAAATTTAGTATTAAGCCAATTAAGCACTAATAAGAAATCATCAACCACAATTAAGCAATATTTAATAAGCTAGAACAATAAGCTATTAACTAGAATTTTAAGACAGTTTAACTCTTAAGCTAAAACTAGTAAGATCTAAACTATAAGCTGACAATATTAAACTATACTAAGATGCAATAAGCATAAATTAACACTAAATAACAACTAAATAATGCAGATAATAAGCTAAACAGAACAATAAGCTAAAATACAGAACTAGAGATTTGTACCTTAATCCCAGCTAAACAGGGATGTAAATTGCTCTTAAGAGCTTAGAATTAAGCTCCAGCTTGTTAGAAACAAACTGGTATTATCCATAAGCCCGTCCAATATTGGCTTATCATCTATAAAACAAGCTGAGGTAAATTTTGGGTGGATTTTTAGTGAAACAGTAACACTGAGTTAAAACAGTAATGAGCTTATGCAAATGACTTGTAAACTGAATTAAGCTTAAATTGCATTAAGTGAAAACAAAATTTAAATTGATTTAAATAGTAATTTCATTAATCATAAAAAACTGGTTACAATGCTTTTGGAAAGAAGATACATAAAAAGTAAATAAGCAATAAAAATAAGCTAACAATAGGACTACACTACTCCTAAATCTAATTCTACTCTAGATGGATACAAATGAAGAAATCCTATTCTATTTATAGCCAAAGAGTGAGAGGAGCTTGTGCTTCTTATGTTTGTTGTGTGAGAAGCTTGAGAGTGTTCTTCAAGCAATTTAATCAGAGCCCTTTAGTTCCTCTTGTGCTTCTTTAAACCCAATCTAAACCCTTGATCTTTCTTAACCAATCAGCCTTCAAGGGATTGCCATCGTTGCTTTGGCTATTTGTGAAGTGGGGTTGAGGGGGGAAAGTGATGGGTTTGTTTTGGGGTGCAAGGGACGAGGCTGAGAGTGACAAGGATGGTGAATAGTATGGTGTTTTGGCGGGAAAGGGGTTTTGGTTTTATTTGTTTGATTGGGTGTTAGGATAACGGGCGTTAAGGGTAAAGATAGGTTGAAGGACTAACGGTGTGAACCATTAAGGACTCACTATGTTAGTCCTCAAGGACTAACGGTGTAATGGCATAACAGGTTTATGGTTAAGTGACATGGGCTATTATTTGGGCCGGTTAAGTGTTGGGCCAGATTTGGTTATGGGTTAGATTTAATTAAATGGATTTAGGCTTTTTATTTAATAAATAAGCTTAATGGGCTGACTCGGCCCATTAACTTGGGTACAGGTTGGCCCAATAAGATACTTATATCTTATGTTTGGTTTTTCGTGCTCTTTTCAATTCTGTGCTCGGTTTTGTTCTTTTTGCTTCGTTTTTTGTCATTTTGTGAATATCTGTTACATGTACAACACAAATAGTAAAACAAGCATATATTTGACATTTTATGTCTGCTTTTGGTCATAATTGGTCTTTTTAGCTTGTTTTATTAAGTCAAAGATATGTGTAATTAAGCACATACCACAATCCCCCATACTAAGATATTTTCGTGTCCTCACGCAATGCTATAAGTAAACACTTTAGAGAACCAAGAATCTCAATCCCCCTCGACTAATTACCTCGAAAAGTAGCTAAGTGTTCATCAAGGGGAATTAAAGAATTATTAGCTTTGAAAAGCCCAATTTTAACCATGTTATATATATTTTTGTATTTTTCTTTTCGAGCAACTACTAGAATGTTTGGACTTCCGTTATTTTCATAACTTTTAGGGTCACGGAATAAGAAGCATTTCAATCCTAAAATGCCCAAAAAGGATTAATTCATCATCCCTGACTTTTCACTTGTCCCAAACCAAGCTTAAAAACAAAATCACCATTAAATATAAGTTAAGATGCTAACACTACTCATACTTGTAACTTGTGAAACTTTTCTCTCTCCATAGTTATTATTTCTTAGGTGAATGTGCTTATTTTGAATTTCAACCATAGATCAACCTTTTTAAAAAAATTGCAATATTTTGAAGGTGAGATCATTCCATGTAGCGACTTTCTTCTCGGCACATCCCAGCCGAGATCGGCTTAGGTGACCAGGATTTTGACACCCCACAGAGAATAGTATCGGAACTCACGGACCTTCGGTTTCAAAAACTCTTAGGCTTCCCGTCAAACAATTCATTTAGAAAAACCATAACTTTAAACGACATAGTCTTAGTTCAAAAGCATATTTAAATTTAAGAAAAAAATATTTTCCCTATATTTATTAAATCACATATATTACACTTAATATAATTATACATCCTCCAAACTAAGGAAATCATCGACCTTTTAGAAGGCTGCAACATCGGTTGTGAGCCGGCAAGATGCAACAAACTTTTATCAGTCTCGGATAATTACTATGTGCCTTATTTAGAAGACTGCAACATCGGTTGTGAGCCGGCAAGATGCAGTAAACTTTTATTAGCCCACAGTTTATATTATTATTATTATTACCTCATCAATTTTTTAACACTTTATATTACCATGATATAGAGAAAATTTCTTTTTAGAAAATTTAAGTATAAATTTGAACTAAGACTAAATAAATTATTGTTATCGACTATACTTCAAAAATCGTTGATTTAAGTTTAATTTTCGAAAAGAGCACGTATTATTAGTCTGGTTAGAAGCTTATGGGAGAAAAAGCCACAAACTACACTTATGAGCTCTTAAGATTTCCAACTAATCCTTGTTTAGCATCTTACTCATAATTAACTCTATCATTTCTTGTTCTTAACAAATTTAAAATCTTTAATAAAAAGATCTGAGAATGCTTAGTCAAATATACTAGCTTAGACAAGTTTATAAAGGTTAAGGGACAAAACTAAGAGCTTAACACGCTCGATCGAGTCAAAATTTATTCTTATTCCACCCAGCAAGAAAGTCAAACATTGTGACAAAACACTTATTTTATTTTTTGAAAATTTTTAAATTTTTTCAATTTTTTTTGTGTGGTAAAAACGAGATTACGTAAAAACAACGACTGCAGGCATAATCAAATCGATAGATCCCCCCCATACTAGAATTGAACATTGTCTTCAATGTTTTAAGAAGGGTCTCTATGTAAATCTAAATCCTTTTATTAAATATTCTCAAAGATAAACGTTAGTCGATAAGATTGGATATTAGATTCCCATAATCATGCTAAGGATTGAAGCTCGAGTGAACGAAGGACAAAACCACGAGCACGAGAGGCTTCATAATCTGGGGCGATCCTAGACAAACATCACAAAACACAAACCAAAGAAAGAAGCACGCCCCCACACTTAGGCTATAAAATCACACGCTTATTCATAAAATACTATTACAACTTGAACGTAGATTTCCATTCACTTCTCGCCGAGGAAACAAC
>BQNB010104879.1:0-23721 GCA_026074375.1 Tanacetum coccineum
AGCATCTAACTTATACAAAACTCTATCATTTTTCGTTCTTTGCAAAATTTTAAAGTTAAGCAAACGCTAAGTCTCGAAAGTTAAGGGGAAAGCTAGAGTGCAAAACTCGGTCAAGTCAAAAGCTACCTAGTTCTACGAGCCTACTTATTTTTATATTTTTATATTTTCATCATTTTTTTCATCATTTTTTATTATTATTATTATATATTTTTTTTTTTTTTTTATATATATATCATAATAAAATAATAAAATTTTAAAATTTTGGTAAAAACGGGGTTGCGTGGGAACACATATAGGCACAAGTATGGTCACATTTCGATAGAAATCCCCCCTACACTTAGAATGGAACATTGGCCTCAATGTTCAAAAATACCGGGTTTTACCCCCACACTTACGAACGAAAAAGGCAAATGCAAAAAATTCCAAGTGTGAAAGGAGAAACAAAAAAATATATAAGATCAGGATTGAGGATTCCATAATAAGCAGATGATCAAAGACCAGATGATTGGAGGATTGAAAACAAGCACGGGTCTTCATGATCTTAAGGAATCCTGCAAAAACAGTACCACAAAGTATAGAAAAAAGCACGCCCCCACACTTGGGCTATAAAATCACACACTCAATTATTAAGAAAATAGAAAGAAGAAAAGACACGGGTTGCCTCCCGAGAAGCGCTTGTTTTTGTGCGAGTCTCTAGCTTGACTCTTCCCATATTAGGGACGAAACATGTGGAAGAGAATCACATGATAAGTAAAAAGGATTTGGACAACAATTGTGAAGAAAAGATAATGGTGGTCCTTAGATGATAATCTCACACATAATAGAGAAAAAGTTTTCTCGTAAATCCCGGGATCAAAAACTAGTTCGGATTCATCCTTAAAGCATTATGGTTCATGATCGAAAAACACCTCGGGGAAGAGATTATGGATGGTGTCATCAATAAGCAATCTCTCAAGATATAATACATATCCATCCGAGTCATAATATCCTTCTTTAATATACGTAGAAACTTCGATAGCTAGAAAAGCATCGATCTCATCATTATCGCCTCCTGGGTCGAAGATCATATCAACAATTGGAGCATCGTACAAAATCTTTTTCCAATCATTCGTTTTACATTCCAAATCAAATAAATCATCATTCTCTTCGAGAGGCGGTTCATCGGTGAATCCCTCAAGAATGGAAGCAACACTTATTTTAGGAGTAGACGAATCACGGTGAAGTAGAAGCTCAATCTCATCATCGTGGCCACCTGGGTCGAAACATTCATTCTCATTAAAAGCGGAGAGAGGTGTGACTAGTAAAGCCGGCTCATCAAGGTTAGAAACATAAGAGTCCTTACTCTCGATGTTCTCTAACACCTCATCAAAAAGAGGATTTACGTCACTAGAGATGTACTCGTCATCGAATTTGAAAACAGGGTTCGAGTAAATTTTAACATTATCTTCTGGAACATCCTTATCGGATAGTGACTCGTCATCACTAGAGGTAAAATCATCATTTGAGTCGAATAGAGGGTTAGAGAAAGTCATGAAATTTTCCCTTAAAACATCAAGAGGGGGAGAATCATCACAAAAAGGCAAATCAAACTCACTATCATTGTCGGATGTATCCACAAACTCACTTAGGATTGGGACAAGATCCTCAACACTAGACTTTATTACTTCATCCGATTCCTTTTCAGGAATAGTGCTAAGATTCTCATCCCCCATGATGAGAGTCCTCAGGCTCCATAGTCGGTAAGACGGGTGTGATTACAATAGACAGAGGAATTTGAGAAGTAATTTCATTCAAAGGAATAGTATTATTGAAACGTCGTGAAGGCTCGGGAGTATGAGTACTAACATTAGCTGCCTGCTCTTGTTGATTTAACTTTTCACAAATGGCTTGTAAAGTTTTATGAAGTTTCTCCTGAAGTAGCAATTCTCAGACACTCATTTCTTTGGGAGGTTGATGATCGATGGATGTCTGTGTGGGTTTGTCAAAACCGTAGGAATTAGGATTATAGCAAGGGTTAGACTCAAAGTAATTTTGATTCCTTGGTTGACACTGAAAATTATCATGAGGTCCCCACAGTTTTCACAACAAAGATATTGTTGAGGAAAACTCAGTGAATTTTTTGGATAATAATTATCACCAAAGTTTTGATTGTAGCTCGGTTCCTGCTCATAGACAAGCGGGAACCGTGGTGGAAAATCATAACCATAGTGAGAATCGTTCCCACATAACTCACACGACTATGATTCGTACTGGGGTTGTGGAGGATGGTTGAAAACATTTGGAGGATCATTGAAAGAATTCGGATTTAAATCATAAACGAATGAATTTCCAGCTTCAGAATTGCAAAATGAACAAAATCCTTCTCTAAGATAATATCCATACCTCTCACATGTACACCGTCGACAACGTACACCAGCTTCTAACGGATCTCCACAATGAAAACAACTAAGTTGGTCGAGAGATGATGTTTGGGGCTGTGAAAGTGGGTAGGAAAAGTTGGGTGTTTCATCATTTGAAACGGAATCGGAGTTACGGACAAACTCATCTCCGAAACTTACATTGGTACAACGCTGACAATTTCCACCGTTAAATGGACCTCCACACCACGAGCATCTTGAAAACCAAGACATGTTGAAGAATTATCAGATAAGAAGGTAAAGAGAACAAGAATTAAACGAATAAGAGGATAGAGAAGAATATTTATAGATTTTTCAAATAATACATAAGGAAAAGAAATAATAAAAATAAAAAAGAAAAATATTTTTGGTAACCGAAAGTCAAAGGTGTACGGTAGCTCTCTAGAAAACGCACAAAGAAGCGGAGGAGCGGGTAAGCGCGAAGCGTTTTTAAAAACCTTCTCCTTTCGGGTCGAAGTTCGTTGGATCGACCCTCCTTATACCTCTCTTATAGTTTGTTTACTAAAGGGGAGCCGATACGACAAGTAACAAATGGTTATTTTTAATTTTTAAATATAAAAGGAAAATAGAAAAGAAAATAGAATAAAAATATTTTTGGGTTTTTATATAAAACGAAAACTTTCACGGGGAAAGGAACACGAACAATCCCGTAAAAATGCGTTTATCTCCGTGAGAAATGAAACAAGAGTCTTTTGAGAGACCTTGAGTGGCTAGGGAGGGTTGTGCATTGCATCACTGGGTCCATGATGACTATTTTCAATACCAGACAACAGCTTAGTGTTTCTAATAGCATATGTATTGACTCGGTTTCTTACATTCAAACTACAAATCTAAATAATCGAAGATTATACTAATTAACACATACTTTTTACAATCACACTTTAATTTCCAATCACAAATCAATTGCAGCACTAATGAATTACTCATAAGCTTAATGATCAATAAGCAAAGATAAACATTTTATACTAATGCTACACTATTGTATAGAAAAAGGAGAGAAAATTAGAACCGAATTAAAGAGCCGCAAATAAACGATAACCACCCGATTTAATAAGCTAATGAAAATAATCAAATTATATCTAGCTTATTAAACCCGTAAGCTCCACGCCTCATGAGTAGACCGGTGCCAAAAACAAAATAAAAACACAAACTGTTAACATTAAACATTTATAACAACTTCCAAATTTTCACTAAATCTGTTTCAAGCCCAATATGTAAACCAACGTGGGCCAAAGTAACATAAATGTGTCCCAACTAAATAAGGAAACATGCCTAATTGTGATAAACAAAACACAAGTCCAAACTATTCCAACAAAGCCTAACAGATCAATATTAGTACAAATGAAACTCAAACCATACATGGCCCAAACACCCTAGCGAGGCCCAATTATCAATTCAACAAGCCAAACTAAGGTCCAGCTTAATCAATAAGCATAAAATAAGCTCTAACATATTTAAGCAAACGAACATACAAGCTATAATCATGCAATAAGCTTATAGAATAAGCAAAATCAATCAATAAGCAACTTAATACGAATAAACAACAAATAAATCCTTAGGACGAGATGGAAATACGTCTATATAGGTTACGCTTATTTTATCAAATTAAGCACCAAACAGGACTAATAAGCTACGGAAACATGATCCTTCAAATCAAATTCAGATATAAGAAATAAGCAATTATAACCTCAATAATTAAACACTTAATCAAAACTAAATCTAATAAGCTATTTAGAAATCAAACATTAAAACAATAAAAGCATGAAAATAAGCTAGATCCGACCTTATTTGAGCTTATTATAACGAAAAGTCCTTAAAAACTTATAGGATTGATTCAAATAAGCTTTAGAGAGCTTATAGGAGACGATCTTAAAGGTTTTAAGGAATTTTTGAAACGAATAAGCTAAGGAAATAAGCTCATGAAATAGCTTCATTTATTAAGCTACCATGCGAAACAAAACATAACAGAACCATATAAGACTTTAAATATGCAAACTTTAATTCCAATAAGCTTAAACAATTCTTGATACAACAATCTTAATAAGTTATGAAAATCACTTTTACAATAAGCTCAGAATTTTAAACTAAGCTAAATCTAATTTCTAATAAGCTAAAAATGTGAAAAAGTAAAACTAAACTAAATTTCCTAATGATCTATAAATGAGGAGAGCAGGTAGATTTATAGCCAAGAAGGGGGTTATTTTTGTAAATTCGGTCCCAATGATTGCAAAATAAATTAGCCAATCATTGGCCTCTAATTGTGTGACCTCTGATCGAACGAAGGATATCAGTGGATTTTTCCAGCCGTCAAATGCTTTACGTGCCCTTATTAGACTGCTTATATTCTACGTACTTATTACTATCCGTTAGATCTTTTATACAACAATTGAAATGTAAATGCAATTTGCATTGCCACACGGGCCTTTATAATTCGTCCATTCCAATATAGTGCATAGTCACGTGACACCATTGGAATTAATTAGCAGCCATGTGCTGCTGACGTCACAACCTCAAATACAAATCAGATTTTATCATTTGGTTTTTTGGTTTTTATTGGGCTTATAGCATTTCTTGTTGGGCCTTTACTTGATTGGGCTGGCTCGGGCCATTAAATGGGTTACGGGCTGGCCCAATAAGATCCGAGGGCACCGTTAGACTTGTAATCTCGCGCTCTTTCCAATGGCATGCTCAGGGACTTTTCATGACTTTGGCTTGATTTTTGATATTTGAGCCACTCTGATCGAAACAAACCCGTACATTAATTCGTTTTTGCCAATGTTTTTTAATCCGATATTACTGCAGACATAAAAATACCAACACAAGCATATTTGCAACCGTTAATTATCCATATTTGAGCATTTTTAGTCCATTTTAATAGTATTTTACGGGTTATAGGGGATGTGTGTTTTAGCTCACATCAGTAAGTAATTCCGGATATCGTCCTGTGGGGGACGGTTGTAGAATTACTTTACGTGACGACATTTACGGTATATTACCATTGTTTACCATTTCACCACACACAGGGAAATAGTATAGTCAATTTTGGATTCTTATGTAATGTGGTGGTGTATAAACTACCCCATCTATGGATTTCATAGGAGGGGGTGAGACTTTGGTTTTACTTCTACTTTTTTCATTACATTTTACACACTTTAGTTTCTCCCTCTACTCTCTCACTCTAAACATGTCTATCTCCATCTTTGAGCTACCAAGACCACCAGATCTAAGTTTATTTGTTTCTTTCAATGAGAATGGGTTACGAAACAGATAACACAAAGAAAAGATAGACTATAAGAAAGCTAATGTGAGGATATTAAATTCTCACTTGAAAGGATTCAAGCGAGTAGAACTAAGCTAAACTATGATAAAGCCTAAACTTTCCCCCGGCGGCGGTAGCGACGCCAAAAACTTGTTGCGATTATCGTAAGGGAATTCTACAAGAAGTTTTACAACTCCCTAGGCAGTGTACCTAACCGTTGTAGTGTAGTATAGGCAAGACTCGGGGGTTGTTATCGTTCTCTAGGGGAATAGGTTGGGAAGGCTTGATCACGGTCTAACAGAATTCTAAGGGTTGAGAGAAGATTCTTTTTGTGTTTTTATGTTTATAGGAAAGCAGGTAAATCATATATTTGAGAGATTGGTTGTTTTTACTATTAAACTAAATAATAAACTAAGCTACTGGTGATAACAATATAATAAAATATTGTGTTTATTTAATCATGTATTACTCCCTAGATTGCTTTCCTCGTGTTGTTGCTTTGTCACACTTGTGTGATCTATGCAATTATTTCTAAGTCATGATCGAAGTACACAAAAACCGCCGTCGGTTTAATTTCCGTTATGGCATCACAAGTAAGGGGTTTGAAGGACTATTACAAGGCCCCTTATAGAGTATATTAAATGCATTTGAAATATTTTATGAGTGGGATCAAACCAGTAAGGGCAAGGTTGTATGAAGATGATTACCCGATGGTATCCTTTTAACATCATGTTTTTGACATATTCAAATAGCGATACAGGACAAAGTTGGTTTTCTAAGACCTATCATGCATATTCATAAAAGAAGCAAGACCACTAAGATCTACATCCTTGCGTTTATTCAATCATTAAATAAACACATAGAAGGTTAGCCAAGTATGTTTAAAGATAAAGTAATCCACACAAAACAAGACATATTGAATGATTAAGATAGTCTGCTTGATTACAACGTGAATGGAAGGAAGAACAATAGGGTGTGAGGCCCTAAATTCATCCCTACAAAAAAAACAAAAAAATAAAAAAATGCATAAAAGAACATTTGGGTTCGTCCTTGTATGTAGAATACTTAACAAATATAGGGTGAAATTAGTTGAGAGTTTTAGACAGAAGACAGATGGGTTGGTATGAACACATAGAGAGAGAACAAAGAGAGATATTAGATTAAGTGTGTGTGAAACAAGTGACAACCGACACCCTCTCCATTATACATCAAAGCTTAACTAGCATGTGCTTAGTATAGGGCTTTTCTATTTGTTTTTGGCCCGGTTAGCTTACTAACATTACATATGATTAATCTACGAGCTACGAAGATCTATATTGGTAGTGACCGATACTTTTTCATATTTATAACAATCTCCCCAGGGAGGTCACTCCAATTAACAAAACTTAAAAACACTAGCATACTAGCTTTTACTTTAGTCTGAGAGCCCGTTAGTCTTTAACATCAATCTTAACTAGTGATTGTTGTAGTGATCTTTGATTTTCGGCTTTGATCTTGTATCTTTGTCTTGATATAATGTGATTTAGAAATTTCTTGAGATCATAAAATGTGCATAATCTCTTTAAATCATCTTGTAATCTTGCATCTTGTGGACTTTGGACTCAACCATGCTCATATTTTCTGATTTGATTACGTGAATGCTTTAGGATGAGTTCATCTTGAAGTTCTTTACTTTAACATTTCGTTCGCTTCTCAAGTAAGGACATTATAGTTTCAGAAAGTAGCGAAAGTCTTGCAACATGTACGAGTTTATGCTGTTTTAAATATGTTGGTTGAGTATGAGATGTGGATATGAATCTTGTGAGTCTGTGAACAAGGTACCTCTATGTCTCATCATTTATATTTCTTGAAATAAAACAGTTGCAATAAATCTGAAGGGACGAATATGGCTTTGTCTTATTCACCTTGTTTGGTTAAGTAACATTTCGTAAATCCTGGAGGATCGACATGTGATCTGGTATGATTCAATTGAGAAGAATCTCATTGACAAGGTTTCCAACTGTAGTATTGAATCTTTCTAACACATATGTATTAGTTTCATCATACTCAGCATGTTCTCATTACCGGAATGTCTCAAAGCAAACAACACGGTAAGAGTAAACCAGCGAGTTACTATCTCATCGATTGACATAAAAATTGATTTGAGAAAAAATCAATCGACGTGTCACTTGCTAAAGTGTTTTTGCGACACATCAAGAGTTTTAAGCATTTCAAAATTCATCAATCGTCAGTTCATATACTGGAACAAGTTTGATTCTTATAGACTCGCGCCATCGTTTCTTTCCAGTTGTCACAAGCTTAATTCGTATAGAATCACATAAGGTATCTACCAAGAGCTTGTTTGATATTCAGCTCAAGTAGGATTCCATATTTCACTGTGAATACTTAAGTAACACTCGGATGTTTTTGGCAAATATCTCATGGATAAATGCATAATGACTCTTAATCTTTTATCTTGTTTTCACATTGTGTGAGCAACAAATACATTCGAATAGTGTCCTAATGAGATTTATGGATGATCTCTTGGCTCTAGACTTAATAGTACACTTTTGGTTTTAGTGATCGAAGGCTGGAGCGGACTGCCACCTTTTTAATACCAACTAACTCGGAGTGAGAAAGTTGATAGAAATGCGTGTAATCTCTGTGAGAAATGAAACAGAAATCTTTTGAGAGATTCTGAGTGGCTAGGGAGGGTTGTGCATTGCATCATTAGATCCATGATGTCAGTCTTCAATGTCAGCAATCATCTTTGTGATTCTTGACAGCAGATGTATTGACCCGGTTTCTGCCTAAGTGTAAGGTGCGATTCTTTCTTTTCACCCTTTAACTTAACTTTTTATTTTTATTCTGCAACCCTTCAGCGCTTTACAAGGACTTTATAACTAAGTACTCTTGTGGTTTGTTCCAGTACCTAGCTCCCATCTCAGTCGGACTTTTCCCTTATTATCACTTTTTACTCCTTTTTTCATTACCTATGGATACTACACTATATAGTGGAATATCCTGGTAGATCCTCCGGTTTTTGCTGGATCAATGGGAATGAAATCCCTATACTTAACCACCTTTAACTCCTTTACATGTATATTTCAATTGGTCGGTCTTTGGTACTGCCATATTCAGCCATCACTTAACATGTGCACCCCTTTATATGTGCATTGATTAATTGAGAGAGTTTGGAACATATATGGGATTAACATACATAGAGATTCATAAAAAATCAATTATTAGCCTTTATATTCTTATCATTACTTTTCCACCTTATCAAAAATGTCAAATCTCTTGATATTTTGGATATTAATTGATTTAAATATTTATGGTTTAAAGGAAAAAATGTCCAATTATTAACAAGCCGATAATTGGAACATTGTAATGCTCCCCCTCAAATTATGAGGGTATTATATGGTGTTTGAGTATGCTAATTTGAATTTTTTTGAATTTATTAGAAATTCTGGAAATTCATACTCAAACACTATATATGCCTACTTTTAAGTCTACACTACATATATACATATTCACAAGTTTATTAAATATACGAAATGACCTTATGATGACGAACACAATATGACAAAGTCATATTGTTCGTTAAAGTAGCCGGAGGTCAGTTCCGTAGTGCCTTCCACCAACAAACTTTTCGAGACTCCTCATCAACCTTCTTTATTATCACTCCTGGTTATCCAATCGCCTTGATAATGATATTCAGCTCTTTTCTCTTCTATGTACTCTAAATCTCTTAGGCAGGTACTTAGTTTGGATATTCTTTGTTTTGTCATCAATCGAAGTTCGAAGCCCAGTTAATGTCTATCACTGAACTTGTAAAGTTTTGTCTGATCGAATTCAACCTGTTTCTCCCTTGGGTGTAAACATAAATGTATCTTGAGGCGTTTGGTATGGAGTGTAGGGTTATTCCTGATGTCGGATAGGTAGTTTGAGCGCTTGGTGACGATGTTATTTTTTGGTAACTTTCAACTCCGGTTGAAGGATCTTTGATCTCGCTTCTGAATAAACCAAGTTTGGTGAACATTCTTAATGCTATTACGAAGTCAGAAAACGTATCACCGAGAGATTTGGTAAGCGTTTTTGAACAAAAAGGAGAAGTCATGTCTTCTATGTCGGTTGATACGATGACGTTGTTAGTCGCCTTCCTTGAATCTATAAAGGTCATTATCGGCTCTTCTTACAACAATCTCTTTCAAATACCCATACCCATGTTTCCTTATTACCTCGACCTGAGTTACTGCCAGAATACGTTTCATGGAATATACATCATGTCTTGATTTGCATGCCTCGTGCATACCCATAGAAGGACTTATGTTGTTCTCTCCAATGTGAGATTCCCCATAAGCAGTTTATTTTATGCATCTTTAACTAGATCCATAAATTTGGAACCATGTATTCAATGCTAGAAATCATCTGAGCAGCCTTTATTTTTGTGAGACCGTGAGTCGTGTAGGTTCATAGTCGAAACACCTCCTTACAGATACTTAAGATCGTTATTAAAGAAGTAATCAACAAGTACTTTTTGACAATTTCTACTCATAACTAAAGGTAGGGGTTTGGTAAGATCAAATGGATAGTCAACGCCTTCTGGATTCTCCCAATCAAGTTTTTCTGAATGAGCCTTGTAACATTCTTTCTCATAAATAATATTTCCATTTCTGCATACATTCAAAGTGTGCTTTGAGACAGTCTGAAGCTGGTCCCTATAACAGTGTTTTTAAGTAAGATTGTTGATTTTTAGGCCGTTCATGATGAATGCGGAGAAGTCTATTGGATTGCTCATCAATTCATCAAAGGTCTTTGACGGTTTTTCAGCAGAAGATGCAAGAGTCATTAACCAGCTTGATTTTGTCCTTGTTGTGGAGTCTTGTCAACATTCCAATCAGGATCAGTAGGTTCTTGAGGTTGTGTAGGTTTGGTGAACCAGTCACGTTTAGATGCAACCTTCTCCTTGGGTTCTACATCATCATTACCCAGGTTCTCCTCTTGATCTTGTGGCATGTCCAAATCTGCAACCTCAAACTCTGGCTCCTCTGATTGAACAGACTTTCCAGAAGATTGTGGATTTAGGACTTTCACTTTGGATGAGCCAGACTATGATTCTTTAGCTTTAGGACTTTTGTTGAATTCTGCACTTACATAAAAAAAATCTTCTTCTTCTTCAACTCTGTCTGATCCAACAGAGGGTCTTTAATCTTATCTTTATCTTAGGGATTCTCTTCAACGAATGACACTTTATCATAAGTAGAGAAAGAAAAAAGTCTTGTCGAAGTTCATATGATTTCTTAATCCTTCTTAAGCAATCTCTGTTGTTCAGGAGCTGCCAGATATGATTTATTTTATCTATTTTGTCGATCAAATCTTCTTCAACTCAATATTCTAAAGCGTTGCAGACCTCATATGAAGATTTGGTTGAGATAGACTCCTTGCAAGAACAAACATGTTCAAGTGACTCATTAATCATGTGTTGGATCTTTGGAGGAGCAAAGTTAGACATTTCCTGTGGCAGAATCTGAGGAAGTTATATCTTGACGTGCTTAGTGATCCTTGCAGTGAGTGATGCCGAGAGGAAGTTCATGAATTCATCTTTGGTTGCTCCCAGCAATTAAATCTAGATGATCATCAACTAAAGCAGTCACTTGAGTGTGGAAAGGATCCTTTTTTAGCTCAGCAATTCTTGTTCCAATGCTGTGACTTTGGTTGAATTGGAAGGACTCATGGAAAATCAGGAAGTATAGATGGAGGATTTGTAGCTTTAGTTGTTGGTGGTGGTGTGGGAGTTGACAATAGTGGTGGAGGAGTGAATAATTGTAATGATTGTGGGATGACGGTGGAGATTACTAGTGAAGATTCAGATATAACCGAGACAGGTACTATGAGGAGTGTGGGTGTCTGCTGGCTTGGTACTTCATGATGAACAGGAATGTCCAATCGAGAAACAATTTTAGCTTCTGTAGTGGGATTATCTGAAAAGTCTAAGAATTTAGCTGCCAAGTCAGATGAATGAGAAGGCTTAGAAAAATGGAACTTCAATCTTCTGGGGAATAGTAGAAGGTGTACACATGAGCATCTTCTATTGACTTGAGAGATCTTGATTTTCATTCCCTTGCAGAACGTAAGTCATTGCAGCATCAATACCCTCATCTTGAACAAACCCTTTATCAGTATCAATACTGGTTCATTCAGTCTTATATCCGCATCATCGTATAGCAAACTGGTAGTATAATCCATCTCTTCATCCTCATCACTTTCTGCTTTATCAGCAACTTTATATCTTCTTCGTCATCATAATGTTAGACGATGTTTTAACAATCTCCTATCCTCTTCTTCTTCATCATCTTCAATCTTTTCTTCATCTTCTTTCTTGATTTAGATCAGAACCAGATTAAATTAGTTTCTGCTCGAAGTCCGATTATTTTCATTATCTGATTGTGTTTTTTGTTCATCATATGGTATTTTTTCTTGATCACTTCCTTCACTTCCGTTAGTCTTGATCTTTATTGTTTTTTATTGTCATCTTCATCATTTTCCCAAGACTCAGCTTCATTTTTAGATGATTCTTCTTTCGTCACATCGGGAACCCCTGGTTTAACACCAGTTCTTTCATTTGTAACAGAAGGTTTGATTATTGCAGCACTTGGAGTAGGTTTGGTAGCAGTACCAGAACCACTTGGATGAGTCTTGTGAAAGTCCCTCATACTCTTCCTTCGTACTTCTTCAAATTGAGCATCTTTAGTTAAAGCCACTTGAGAGAGTAACTTAATTCCTTTACCTTAAGTAACATCCACCTTTTCCTTATTCTTAGATACCAGTATCTCAGGAGTTTCTCTAATAACAACACCTCTTGCTGGAGCTTTAGTAGTCTTCTTTACAGGTCTTTTTACTCTCTTTGACTTTCTCGAGGGTTCTTCAGTTGAAACTGGGACAGTGGTGAGTTTAGGAGTTGCTGGCTTCTTGAACTTTCGCGCCTTTTTAGGAGGTGTAACACCTGAAGCAAAACCAATGTAAGTCTTGTATGCTTTGGGTTCCTTCATCTCAGGACTGGTTAAAGAATCAGGAAGTGTGCATCCCGATCTTGTTTCTTTTTTAGGAGTTTCTTCTTTAGCAGAGACAAATCTTAAAGAGTTAATCAAATAGTCATCCTTGGAGGTGTGCATCCCAATCTTGTTTCTCCAGGAGAGTGTCTTATCTTGAGTAAGGAAGTAGTGAATGATGACTTTGGTGAATCGAGGGTAGTACATCTTCTCTTGCTTTTTGTAGGCTTTGTTGTCAATCTGGTCAGATGAAGTCTTCCCAAAGTAGTTCAACATAGTCCACATTCTTTTGATGGTACATACCCCAAAGGATTTAAGCTCTGGAGAGACGAAGCTTGTCAAGACCAGTTGTCTTTCCAGATAAACTTCTGTTAATGAGTACAGAAAAAGTTCTCCAGGGTTGATGCATCTAATCAACAACAACATCATTGAGTGAATGGATTTCCTCGGCGTGACCAAGATCTCTTAAGAAGGACACAATTTCTTCATCAGTAAGAAGTGCATCAAAGTCTTGACCCTGTACTCTAAGGCATATCTTAAATATATCTCTGAAGACTTCCAGAGTGAGTTTGAATCTCTTCCTTTTGTCTATCTTGAATCTGTAGAAAGTGTCATGCTTGTAAACAGAATCCCAGAACCGATGCATGTAGACTTCTGGAACATCTGCAGTGATGAGAAATGCAGAATAGCATGGAGTAAGAGCCAGTGCATCTAGAACAACTTGAAATGTGGGCTCTCTTTGGATCTTTCCAGGATTGAGTCTTCCGTTGCATTTTCCAATGTCAAGTCTTTTCTCCTTTGGAACAAGTTCCAGATCAAGTTTGGTTTGTTGTGGCAGTGTGGAAAAGAACATTGATTTGCTAAGATTTGTACATACTGTTAAAATTCAAGCAAATATATATCACTGAAAGATACTGCAGATGATTTACACAAAGAGTATGCACACAGTTTACTAGGCATTAATTTCTTGAAGTCTTGACAATCAACAATAGAGGGTTTATGGTTTATGAGTGTGTTTTTGTGATTGTAACAGACAATGAGGGAAGGGGGTGTTTTGTTTTAACTCTTTTGGGTTTTGGCAAAAATGCCCCCTAAGGTTTAATGCTAGTTCTATTTTCCTAATGAATTTAACCTAATGCTAACAATAGTTTCACTAATGGCAAAACTAGTCCTTTTAAAGGTTAAATAACAGAATAAGTCTACATTTAACATAATACATTAAAGAATTAAACACATAGCAAATAAAGCCCGATTGAGTTAAAGTTAATTAACTCCCCTTTAATTATTCACCCGTTCATGTTAAAAACCGATTCCTTTTATCATAAATTGACCTTTTTGAAGAAGATATTTGACATTTTCTCCCCCTCAAACAATGACCCGTTTTCTTTTAAAAGAGCTCTAGTCGTTGTTTGAGTGGTCAAATGTCTTTGAAAAAGATTTTTCTGATGAATTTCATGAAGTGATTTATTTTATTTTTGTGAAAACACCACCCAATAAATAAGATTTCTCTTATTTTGACAAATATGCGCCACTGATACCGGTACACTTATGGTATATAGAAAGCACGGGTTGTGTTGCAAAGTAAACACAAGCCTTTGCATGGTCATAAAGTAGACCATGCCCGAGAATAAATTCTCGTTGAGAGGTTAAGTTTTCTTTTTGAAATAGTTGCCTTTAAGGTGATGACCGGGTTGCTATCCGAAATAATAGCAAGCCATTTTGGCTTGTTTTGAGAGCTTTTGAAACTTCTGCTCGAACTTCATTTACAGCCTCGTATCATTATTAAATGACATTTCTAAGGCTGTAAATGTTATCGATTTTCAAAAGACATGCCAGAGATACATATTTTGTATATTTTTCTAATTTTTAAAATTTTTAAATTTGTTTTTGAAAAATTTATATTAAAAGAAAATATTTTTATGTTTTTATGTTTTTCTTATGTACATATGATACAGGATATGAGTTACCACCATCACTCGTCCTTTTCCTCTGCTAGACGTTTCAACGTTTCCGGAGTCATGCTTCTCATCCCGAGCTTTTCGATTAAGAAATTGAATCTTTCTCTTGGCAAGGGTTTGGTGAAGATGCTAGTGAGTTGGTATTCAGTCTGGATAAAGTATAGCTTTACAAATCTATTCTCTACTTTCTCCTTTTTAAAATGGTAGTGAACATCGATGTGTTTGGCTCGTGAGTGTTGAACTTTGTTGCAGCATAAAGCAATTTCACTCTTGTTATCGCAGTACAGAGGAATCTTATTGAATTAAAAGCCATAATCTGTTAGATGTGAACACATCCATATGATTTGAGCACAACACCCAGATAGAGAAATATACCCAGCCTTTGTACTCGAGATGACAATGCACTTTTGCTTCTTTGAAGACCAGCTAACAAGTTTATCACCTAAGAATTGAGCACTTCCAGATGTACTGCGTCTAGTGTCTTGACACCTTGCGTGATCTGCATCTGCATATGCTGTCATAGACATATCGGTATCCTTAGATTACCAAAGACCCATGTTAATGGTTCCCTTTAGGTATCAAAAGATCCTCTTAACCGCATTTAAGTGCTTTTCGATAGGCTTTGTTTAATACCGGGCACATAAGTAGACTGCATAAATAAGGTCTGGTCTACTAGATGTCAAATTCATAAGGGTTCTAATCATACCACGGTAAAGTGAAGCATCAATTGGTGTCCCATGTAGATCTTCATCCAGTTTACTCTTTTCTACCATAGGTGTGTCTACAGAATCACTAGTGAGTGTAACATTTCTCATTTTCAGGTTATTTACGACTTTAATTAATTCCATTATTTATTTTTAGAGTTTTACGCGTTCGCTTTTAATTATTATCTTATAGTTAAATCGCGTAAACTAAAAATCAACGTTCAACGTAAACGGACACCAAACAAGTTAAAGTTTACGTCGAGCAAGTGTTATATAATTATTACGAGGATAATTTATAACTAATCATACTTTATTTTTATTAGTTACGTAAAATATTTACGTTTCGCGATAGAAATACATTTAAGCGTACCCGGAGACACCAATACCCGTCTATACTCAAACAAATACCCACCATTTCACCAAATTCCCAAAAATTTTACCACTTATACTCCTTTAATCTCACCTTGCCGTCCCTACACATGAGATACAAAGAATCAAATTAAAATTTTCATCTAGAAACATATGTACTTATAACCATGATTAAACAATATTATCTTTTATCTAACATGTAAACTTAGTGTACTACTCATGGGATTTCAAAGCAAATTGTGTCTCCTTTTCTCTCCACACTCACGGCAACAAGTACACATTGGGACCATGTTTACTTAAGACTTTTAATCATAACTAACATTGATACTTGAAGCTAGCTTAACCATTTTCCCATGCTCCATCTTTGTGACATCGGGGCCCCTATCTCTACGTGATCCATAGATTTTCTAGTAGTATTTTTGCAAGAGCCTCATATATATAAGAGCACTAAAGAAAGCTAACTCATACTTAACAAGTTGCAAGCAAAAACAAAGAATAAAATACTCTCCTACACACTTCAAACTCACGGTTTCAAACTCACCCATAAAGCAATTGTAAATTTTGATGTTACAAAGAACATAATCTCACTAGTATTATTAAGGGTTTGAATTGGAAGCTTGGGTTTTGGTATAATCAAGGGTTAAAGCAAGAAGATTTCTAGGGTTTTGGATCTTGGGTTTACTATTTTGGGTTAAAGCTTAAGTAAAAGCTTGTGTTCTTCAATCCTCTACATTCCATAAGGTCTATTTAAAGTTTAAAGCATTCAATATTCATTTATTCATTATCTTTTAATGTTACATATGTTAATATAAGTTAGTCACCACCTAATTCATTTTTGGTGATATATGAGTATGAGAGCTTACAAATTTGATTTTTATGTAGTATATGAGTAAAATAATAGTCAAAATAAAGGGACATGCTTAGTAAAAGTGTTAAATAAATTATGTGAATGATTTACAAATTAAATGGTGTTGAAAGTTTATTTACAAACTTATGTATCAAAAGATCACAAGGACATGGATTTCATTTGAACAAGTGTTATGGACTATTAGAGGGCTTATTATATGTATGACATATGATAGGAAACTTGGTAAAATAATGGTGCAAGGTTCCTAAATAAAAGTAATTATAAAACTTGCTTTATTAATCAAAAACCCTAATTAACCTTTAAATACCTATTGTTGGAGTTCGACACTTAACTTATACATTTTATATTTTATTAAAATAGTACTCTTCACAAGGATCGTAAGCATGTAAAGAACTCGAAAAACGGATTTATAACGAAGAAGATATGACATTTACGAGTTTACGTTAATTAATCATATAAAAGTGATTTTTAAAGTTATTTTATACACATACCTACTGTTTCGGATCTGAGTTATAAAAATAAATATTTTATAAACATAGTACTCTTCATGACGAATCCAAGGACATAAGGAACTTGAGAAACGGAATAAAAATGAACAAGTTACGTATTTTATATGTTATATATAACTAATTATATAAAAACAGTTTTTATGAAATTTTATGAACAGTAAATGTTACTGTTCATCAGAGGTTTAATTTTTATAATATGATATTTTGGATCAGAATAATCTCAATACGATTCCGTGACATAAGAAACTTGAGAAACGGAATTAAAATGAACAAGTTACGTATTTTATAAGTTATATATAACTAATTTTATAAAAACAATTTTTATGAACTGATATGAACAGTAAATGTTACTGATCATCAGGGGTTTAATTTTTATAAATATGACATTTTGATAGATTTTCTCAATACGAAGTCATGGACATAAGAAACGTATAAAACGGAGTCAAAACGATAAAGATATGAGGTTTTAAAATCGCGCGTACTATTTTACTTTTATACATTATTTTTATAAAACAATTAAATTACTAATGAAATATCATTATGTAATCAATAAAAAAAACGTTAAATCATATATTTTTACAAATGGTACATTAGTAAATAAAAAATAACATTTTTCTTTACGGGTACAAGTACATATACTTTTATTCAACAAAGTACGAGTTAATTATTAATCTAACTTTTAAAGATTTAATAAAAACTATTAGGTGGTGGTGTGACTATATAACATGTGATGCTTATTATATATAAATACATTATACTCAACGGCCTATAATTCATAGGTGCATTCGGATTGCCGAGACGATCACACTAATTATATTCTAAATCATCAATCATTCCTTACGGGTTGAGTTCATACCCCGCTTTTATACAATTACATTGTTTTTACAAACTTTGTGTGAGAAACATGCATTGTTTTCCATTTGAACGCAAGTACCCTTTTAAACAAGTTACGAAGTTGGCCTAAGACTAAACCCACTATGCCCCACTATCATGAACTGTCAATTGCTAGTTAGCAAGCGCGAATGTTATGAATAGATCTATTTGGGATTGACATCCCCGTTCGGGTAAGTAGCGCTCACTAGTTTTGAATGTACTGAAACAACGAATGTATACATGTCGGAACAATTTGGATGTTGCGGGTTTGAACATCTACACGGGCACATTATGTGCATTAAATTGCATACATAGATGTCGAGCTTCGGTGTCATGAGCTTAGTGCACTTCGTAATTACTTTTGAGATATTGTATGTGTTACATGTCTTACATTGGAAATCTTGCGGTCCTATTTTATACCTTATATGAAACCTTAATTTTTTTTTTTTTCACCAACTTATGTTGACAAAATTTTAAAGCATGTTTTTCTCAGGTCAAATAAGATAACGAGATAAACAAGATACCTTTGGTGAGTCACCAATTTGGAAGATCATTACTATAAAATTTGGTGTCATTACATCTTGGGAATATTTGTTATATCTTAAAATCTTTACTTTTCATGGATGAACAATTTAAGCTTCGGGCTATTGTAATAAACAAGTTTATTTAATCCAATGTGTCAATTTTAACGACTCATATAGAGGTCGTTCTCATATCTTGTGCTATTGATCTAATGAGTCACACCTCTCTGACCCTTAATCCCACTGCGACCCATTTTGGGGGTGATTACAAGATTGGCATTAAGAGCCAAAGGTTATAGAGAACAGGTCCAATTTTTTTTACTTGACTATAGCCATTTTCAAACAATGCATCATACAAAAGTTTTTTTCACGGGACACATACAAACACTTTTAGTTGCATTAGTTGGTTATGCTATATACTTCGTGATCTTATAACAATGTTATATTATACTACATATATACTATGCTGGTCTTATAAAATAACTTATATAAGTTTATTTATCTTTATGCAGTCATGTCTTCTGCATCATCCGCTGTCACCTATACCTCTGTGTACGCTGACTCCGAACTAGGGAGAGTCTTTTGGGGAGCCGATAAGGAGATATCCGATGGAGGTTCTCCACGAGTCATCGTATACGAGTCATCATATACGGATACGATGGACTTCCCATGCAGCCAGTAAACCCACCATCCCCTGACTAAGTGCCCGGACCTGAGCACCCAGCATCTCCTGATTACGTGCCCGGTCCTGAGCACCCACCATCACCCATCAAAATACCATATATACCTGAGCCTGAGCACCCTGAGTACTTAGTACCTTCGGAGGATGAGGCACCCATAGAGGACCAGCCTCTACCCGTTGATGCCTCACCCGCAGCCCTATCACCGGGCTATGTGCTTGATTCTGATCCGGAGGAGGATCCGGAGGAGGACTCCGAGGAGGAGCATGCTGACTACCCTGCTGATGGAGGGAATGGAGATGATGAGACCTATGATGATGATAGTGATGATGATATTGATGATGATGATGAGAAGCCTTTCGAGGACGAGGAGGACAACGAGGAGGAGGAGGAGCACCTAGCTCTGGCCGACTCTTCTCCTATACCTGTTGTTGACCCTGCTCCCTCAGCTGGGGATACAAAGGCATTTGAGACTGATGAGTCTGCACCTACACCTAGATCATCTTAGATTAGGGTCCCATTTACCCAGACATGTCTCCGTACGGCACGGAAGACTGTCAAACTTGAGCCACCTATGTCAGCATCCATGGAGGCGCGCATTGCTGATTATGATGCCGCACCTACACCACCACTACCTGTTGCATCTTCACCATTACCCCTACCATCACCACTCACTACTAGCCCTACTAATGCAGGGGCACCATTAGGCTATAAGGCAGCTGGTATTCGGATGAGAGCTGCAGCTGCATCACCACCCTTATCACTTCCATTTACTTCCCACAGGACTGATGTTCCCGAGGCTAAGATGCCGCCTCGGAAGAGAGCTTGTTTTACTACTCCCGCTCCCGGATGTGAGATCGGGGAGAGTTCAGCAGCTAGTGTCGCAAGACAGCCAGGGCGATGAGATTATTGAGGCCATAATGGAGATAGCACCGACCACCTTTGAGGGGGTCAACCAGAGAGTGACAGAGCTTGATACTACTTTTAGGCAGAGGACTGAGGAGTTTCAGGTACGATTCAAGGAGGCATATGACGACCAAGCTTACTTGAGAGCCCGAGTCAACACACTATTCAAAGATAGACCATACCACCGCCACACAGCTTTGGCTTTAGAGATAGAGGTTGTATATGCTCGCATAGCATGGACTGGTTCTGAGGAGAGGAGTGCAGCCATAGAGGCGCATGTTAGGACACTAGAGGCACAGGTTGCCACGTTGATTGCTCAGACCACATCACTTCAGACTCAGTTGACTACAGCACTCAGACATATTGAGACACTAGAGGCTAGAGACCTAGAGCCCCAGGATAGGCCAGCTGAGGCTGGTAGTAGCTGTTAGTCATGTATCATTTATAGCTATCCTGTATAGCCTATTAAGTTTTATGGGTTACTCCTAGCTAATAGGCTGTAGGGACTTTTGTTTTACCTTTTGAGCTATCATTGTATGGCGTGTTAAGTATTATGGGTGACCCTAGCGAACACCGCCTTAGGTCCATATTTTCACTTTTGTATCTCATTGTACTGGACATGTTGTAATCAGGGCCATCATGTATGATTATTAATGTTGTTGTGTGTTGATTTATTTATGTCATTATTGATTTCACTTTCAGTTGTATATTTCACTGTGGATTGTGATCTCATTTTATTTATTATGCATATGTCATGTTGCGTTTATGATTGTGTGAAATCTGACGTGTATTATATTCCTTGTGATTTTTGAAGAAAATGCCACCAAAAAGAAGAACCACGAGGGCAACACCCGCCACCACAACCGCTCCTACCACAACTGTCACTGATGCTCAACTCCAAGCTTTAATTGATCAAGGCGTTGTTGCTGCTCTAGCAGAACGCGATGCAAGCAGGAGCAGAGACGGCGATAACAGCCATGGTTCAGGAACCGGCGGGAGAAGGCAAGTGCCTACTCAACGAGAATGCACTTACACTGATTTCTTGAAGTGCCAGCCTATGAATTTCAAAGGCACTGAAGGAGTCGTTGGCCTGACCCAATGGGTGGAAAAGATGGAATCTGTTTTCCTTATCAGCAACTGTGCTATTACAAGTCAGGTTAAGTATGCATCTTGTACTCTCCAAGGAAGTGCCTTGACGTGGTGGAACTCCCACGTAAGGGCTGTCGGCCAAGATGTTGCATATGCAATGCCATGGACGGCTTTGAAAAGGATGATAACAGATAAATACTGCCCCAGGGGCGAGATCAAAAAGCTGGAATCTGAGTACTGGAACTTAAAGGTAAGAGGTACAGATTTGTTGGCTTACAACCAACGATTCCAAGAGTTGGCACTCATGTGTGATAGAATGTTCCCTGAGGAATCAGCTAAAGTGGAAAGGTATGTCGGTGGAGGGTCTTCCCGACATGATTCATGGCAATGTTAAGGAATCAAAGCCTCAGTCAATGCAAGAGGCAATTGAATTTGCTACTGAAATGATGGACAAAAAGATGCTCACTGCAGCTGAACATCAAGCAGAGAATAAGAGGAAATTTGAAGATACTTCAAGGAACAACCAAAACCAACAACAACCATTCAAAAGAAATAATGTGGCACGGGCTTACACTGCTGGGCCTGGAGATAAGAAGCCTTATGGAGGAACCAAACCTCTATGTACCAAGTGCAATTATCACCACGATGGGCCATGTACTCAAAAGTGCACTAACTATAAAAAGATTGGCCACTCAGCCCGTGACTGTAAAGGTCGACCTACTGCTGACAACAACAATAACAACAACAACAACAACAATAACCAGAGAACCGAAGGGAAAATGCCACGAGGCATCACTTGCTTTGAGTGTGGAGTCCAAGGTTACTTCAGGAGTGACTACCCAAAGCTGAAGAGTGGAAATCAAGGGGATCAAGCCGAGAATGGGAATGTTGTAGCAAGAGCTTATGTTGTGGGCTCTGCTAGAACTAACCTGAACTCTAATGTTGTCACGGGTACGTTCCTCCTAAATAATCGTTATGCTTCAATTTTATTTGATATGGGTGCCTATAGAAGTTTCATATCTACCGCATTTAGTTCTTTGATGGATATCGCTCCAACTACCTATAGCAAAAAAGGAGGACTAAGAAAAAACATAACAAAAAATTAACAGTAAACCAAACATATTAGATAACGCATGACAGAAAAAACTTACCGCAAAAGTAGGACACACTCCTCACGCCCTTGGTCGGCGTGGAGGTCGGGGTGTCCGGCGCCGGCGGCGCCCGGCCCGGGATCGCCCCCGTCGCCCCCCACCTCCCCCCCCTCGCCTCCCAACTCTTCGCACCCCCCCCGCCTACTCATATACCCTATCCCCAAGCCCATCTTTCCCTCCTCGTCTTTCCAACCCCCCCGCTCCACCAACCCTCAGTCCCCCTATCTCCCACCCCACCCCCCCGCACTCCTTACTCCCCCCACTCACACCCATCCCCCACCCCAAACCCCACACCCTCTCACATATTACCCCCAGGTGAACCTCCTAATCTAACTACCCCTTACGCCACCAAATTGAACCACCCCAGACACTTTATTCACCTCTACACATACATACACACTATCCAATCCACCTCGACTTAGCTAGCCCGACGCGCTGGACGTAATAGACGTCAATGTCCGCTACTGGAAGGACGCTAAATATCCCCTGCCATACTCGTTTAAGCTGAGACACACGTGTGTGTATTCCTATGGAGACAGAAGATGTTAAATTTATCATGTGGACAGAGGCAACAACGGTCAAGATCTCGTCGAACATCATCTCGTGCACCAAAACACAAAAGTATTTACTGAAGGGATGTCCTATCTTTTTGGCACATGTTACCACGAAAAAGGCGGAAGACAAGTCGAAGGAGAAGCGACCTGATGACGTACCAATTTCAGATCTTTTCCCGAAGTTTTTCTTGAGGACTTGCTGGGTATCCCACTCCCGACAAGTGGAATTTCAAATCGATCTGATAGCTGATGCTGCACCTGTAGCATGGGCACCTTATCAGTTAGCTCCGTCCAAGATGAAAGAATTGTCGGATCAACTAAAAGACCTTTTTGACAAAGGCTTCATAAGACCCAGTTCCTCACCTTGGGGAGCTCCGGTCTTGTTTGTCAAGAAGAAAGATGGATCATTCCAGATGTGCATTGATTACCAGGAATTGAATAAGCTAACGGTAAAGAACCGTTATCTGCTTCCAAGGATTGATGACTTGTTTGATCAACTACAAAGGTCGAGTGTCTACTCAAAGATCGACCTGAGATCGGGTTATCATCAACTAAGGGTTCGTGAAGAAGATATTCCAAAGATCGCATTCAGAACTCGAAATGGACATTATGAATTTCAGGTTATGTCATTTGGTTTGACTAATACACCTGTTGTATTTATGGACCTCGTGAATCGGGTGTGCAAACCATATTTGGATAAATTTGTGATTGTCTTTATTGACGATATTCTGATATACTCAAAGGGCAAGCAAGAGCATGAAGAGCATCTCAAGTTAATCTTAAAGTTGCTTAAGAAAGAGTAGTTGTATGCTAAATTCTCTAAATGCGAATT
>BQNB010104880.1:0-23721 GCA_026074375.1 Tanacetum coccineum
TGAGTAAGAGCAAACCTTATGTGAGAAGCGCTCAAGAAGTCAAGAACCTGATGATAATCATCACTGCCTTTGGGTTTTTGCAAATAACCCACTTTGTTGTGTTCATCCCTGTATCTTAGTGCGGCCATTGATGATTTTGAAATAGGGTTGAGATTTTGTGCTGGTTGTTGATCGCAATGAGAGTTGATACTGGTAGAGAGTGGTAATTTAATTTATATATAGTAATGATCTCAATATCTATTGGACCGTTTGGAAATTAGGGTTTTAATGAAAAAGTAACTGTTAAAATGTGAGAAAACAGTAATTATCCATTTAAGTAGGAAACCCTTTGACGAATTAAATGCCAACAATATCTCAATGGTAACTTTTAATTAAGATAAAACTCAATTTAATCTACCAGCACGAACGGACATAACCAGCACAAAGAAAAGTCAACCAGTAGGAAAATTAACATTACCAGTAGGAAGTGGTCAACCAGTAGGAAAAATGGAAACTACCAGTAGGAACTCTGGTAACACCAGAGGGAACACTTGAACTACCAGTATGAACTCTTTTTCATCAAAATAAGGCCACCTGGTCCATGTAGAACACTAGAAAATCACTAATCCACCCTCTTGAACCATTAGTCTGCAAAAGGTGAGGCCAATACACACAAAACATATACAATAAAATGGAAAGGAAAATTAACTATCAGAATGAACTAATTACAGACAAGCAAGAGGAACTAAAACTACCAGTAGAAAAAGTTAAAACTACCAGGAGAAAAATACAACTACTAGGAGAAACATAGTGTAGCAAGAAAAACTAAGTGGTAAAAAAGAAATTTTAAAAACCAACTTTTTAGAAACTTTTACAACAACAGTCCTCCCCTTGGACTCAAATCCTCCCCTCAATCATAGTATCTATGGATTGAGCATCCCAATGTTAACCACAAGATGAGTAAACCTAGGTCCATCAAATGCCTTGGTTAAAAGGGATATTCAAGTGAGGCTTTTGCCACTAAACAAGCCAAATTACCCCTGGGACTGAGATTATTCAAGTTAATGGTGTAAAGATTATGTTTCCTTGGAACCCTAAGTACCACCATACTTTCATCTGGAAGCATGAAGTCCTTGGATAGCACAAGACAATCAGTGTCTGTGAAGAGAACTCTATTCTTCTTGTCACAAATCTGAGAGATGGAGAACAAGTTGAATTGTTGCAGTTCCTTCACATAGTAGACATTTTCAAAATCTAGTGTGGGAGTTCTGATTGTCCCTTTTCCAGTAATCCTACCTTCACCACCTCCAAAAGTCACTTTTCCTCCTTGAAATTCTTGAAAGTCATCCAGTCTTTCCATGTTACCTGTCATACTTCTAGAACAACCACTATCAAAGATCCCTTCATCTTCCTTTATCTTCAGCATCAGTTTAAGAATTTTCCTACAATAATATACAAACACATGGGAAAAGTTGGTATCTAGGGGGACCCGAGCCCTTTATGACCTTGGGTCATGCCTTATGATCTGAAAAGGTTGTCCATATGAAGTTGTGTGATTTGCCACTATTGTTCGCATCATTGGTCTTTGGAGTTGGGTGATAATTGCACCGTTAGTCCTTTTGGACTAACATTGTTATTCCTTTAGGACTAACGGTGTAAAGGGGTACAATGTTTCAGGGCTAAAGTAAACTAAAAAAAGGGATTGGATTTGGGTCAGGATATGCAGATTGGGCCCGTTTGGTTTTTAATTAAAAAGGGTAATGGGCTTTTGATATTTTTGGGCTTTAAGGACTAAACGGTTTTATTTAAATAAAGTGGGTTGACCCGACCCACTAAAATGGGTACGGGTCGGCCCATTTTATCATGATAGGGTTTCGGGTTCATTTTTCCATGCCCTTTCCAATGCCGTGTCCCGGGGTTGACTTTGACTTCGTCTGACTTTGACTTTATGGCTTTGACTTGTCTTTTCTTTCACGCTCTTTCCGTTCTCGTGCTCGGTTTTGTCGTTTTGGCTTCTATTTTTGTCATTTTCTTGGATATCCATTACCTGCATAAGACAAATGTAAAACATACAAATACAATGTATTTTTGGTACGTTTTTAGTCATTTAAGTCCGATTTTAGTGGTTAAATGTATGTGTAATTAAACACATACCATGATCTCATACTATGATTGATTCTTAAGCTTACAAAGAGTATGTTACCTTGGATAAATCCAAAATAACAATGGTAGAAACTTTGTGTGTATGTTAAAGAGTATGCGGAATCTACTTTTCAATACTTAGAAGAATTATGAATGTAACAGTGTTGATTTAAAGAATGTTGTTTCTCAAGGAGGTCTCACTTGTCTCTTTGCAAAAGCCATACCAGATGAATCTAATCTTTAGCATAGGAGGCTTAGACATGTAAATTTAAAAACAATGAATAAACAAGTAAAAGGAAACCTTGTAAAAGGTTTACCTTCAAAACTTTTTGAAATTAATCAAACCTGTGTTGCATGTCATAAGGGAAAGCAAAACAGAGCTTCTTGTAAGACCAAAACAGTCAGTTCAATCAGCCAACCATTACAAAGTTTGCACATGGATTTGTTTGGTCCAACATTTGTAAAGAGTTTAATAAAAAAGATGTACTGCCTTGTTGTCACAGATCATTTTAGTAGGTTTAGTTGGGTTTTCTTTTTAGCCACTAAGGATGATACTAGTGAAATCCTTCAAACATTCATAACAGGCATAGAAAATCTAATAGACCTTAGGGTGAAAGTGATTAGATGTGACGATGAGACTGAATTCAAGAATAGGGTCATAAATTAGTTCTGTGAAATGAAGGGTATTAAGAGGGAATTTAGTGTTGCTAGGACTCTACAACAAAATAGAGTAGCAGAAAGGGAAAATAGGACACTAATAGAGGTTGCTAGAACTATGCTAGCTGATTCAAAATTGCCAACAACTTTCTGGGCTGAAGCAGTTAATGCTGCTTGTTATGTCCAAAATAGGGTGTTAGTTATCAAGCCTCACAACAAGACCCCTTATGAACTTTTTCTAGGTAGAAAACCTGCCTTAAGCTTCATGAGACCATTTGGGCGTCCTGTTACAATCCTTAATACCATAGATCACCTAGGTAAATTTGATAGAAAGGCTGATGAAGGGTTCTTTGTAGGATACTCTACCAATAGCAAAGCATTTAGAGTATTCAACAGTAGAACTAGGATAGTAGAAGAGAACCTGCATGTACAATTTAGTGAAAATACATCTAATGTTGCAGAAAGTAAACCTAATTGGCTTTTTTATATAGATGCACTAACAAATTCTATGAACTATAAGCCAGTTGTTGCAGGGAATCAGTCTAATGGTAATGCAGGTACAAAAGCATGTGCCGATGCAGGTAAAGCTAGAATAAAGACAGTACCTGGCAAAGATTACATACTGCTACCATTATGGACTTAAGATCCACCATTCTCTTCTTGTCCAAAGGATTCTCCTGATGCTAGATTTAAACCATTAGGGGAGGAGGAAATGAAGGGTGCTAAAGATCCAGGGAATGAAGGTGGTATTCCAAGTACAAATGAGCCAAGAATTAATCAAGAAAAGGATGCAAGTGTTAACAACACTAACAATATTAATATTTTTAGTCCAACTGTTAATGTTGCTAGCATAAAGGATAATGCTGTTGATGAGAATATAGTTTATGGATGTGCTGATGATCCAAATATACCTGATTTGGAAGAAATTGACAAATTTAGTGATGCTGAAAATGATGATTCAGGGGCTGACATAAAAAATTTGGATACATACTTCCAAGTCAGTCTTGTTCCTACTACAAGAATACATAAGGATCATGTGACAACTGTGTTTTGAGCAGGTTAGTCAAACCATTAGTATTGACTTGAGCCTCATTATGTGTTTTAATAATATTGTGTTTATGTGATCTTATGTGAGTTTGGTTACCAATCTATTGAGCATGATCGTCTTATGGTGATTGAAGTTATGGTTATTATAGGCATTTCATTTTGGTCACATTTTAGTGACAATGAAAATGATGGTATAATTCTACTCCCTCCGTCCCATTTTTATTGTCTATGTTTCCTTTTTGGGATGTCCCAATTTAATTGTCCACTACTAAAAATAGATAGAGAAGTTTGATTTAGTTTACTATATTACCCTTGTTTGAAATTATTATTACAAACTTTAATGAAGACTTTAATTATTTACATAAGGTTAAAACTGTCATTCTGTCAAAAAGTAAGAAAGAGAAAGCAGTAATAAATGCATTTTTCTTAAACTATGTGTTTTTTGTCGGGAGACAATAATTTTGGGACGGAGAGAGTATATGTGTACGTATTTATATGTATATGTATACGTCTTTATATCTTAAAGTGATAGTAGTTAGTAAAATTAAAAGTTTAGTTTAGAGAATATAGAAATTAGAACATAGTTTTTTTAAGTTAGTAAAATAAAAATTAGAAATGAAATTTATTTTTGGTTATTCAATCTAGTTTTAATTTAAGAGGTTTAAAAGGTAGAATAAAGGGTTTTTATAAAAATATCAAAATTAAAGGTTGAATATGTAATAAATAAATTTTTTATAAAAAAATATATATACAAATTAATTTCATATTATAGTATATATATATTTTTTATATATATATATATATATATATATATATATATATATATATATAATTAAGGAGTGTTTGTAGGCCGGTTAGGGGAAAAGAAAAAAAAGGAAATAAAGTTTGAGTTAAATTAGGATTCTATATAGTATAAATACAAATTTAATAAATTCATAAATCACTTTTCTCTCTTCTCTTTTGTTTGTTCGGTCGAACCCTCAAGAAAAAAAAAGATTTTTTTTATTCAAGATTCAAGTGGTGGTTCGTGTTAATTAATTGAAGGTTTTAATTGTTTTAATTTTCTTTTTAATTCATGTAACAATAAAATGATGGATAAATTAGAGTTTCATAAAATCTGTAAATTAATGATGTTATACTTAATTAGAAGTGTTTAGGGTTTAATTAGGATCATATTGATGTATTCGGTTAAAGTTAGACCGCGATAGAATTGAATTTAGGGTTGAGCAGAATTTTGAGTCATCTTGTTCGAATGTTATCTCATGATTGGTAACGAGATTTTTGATGAATCTTATGTCTATTGATAAGTTCAGAGAGTCTAGTTTCTAAAAAGTCTGGCCCGAAAGGTTTTGAGGTCGGGAAGTTTGTCAAATAATTTTCGCAAGAAAAATTGTCAAAACAGTAAATTCGGGTCTGATGTCGGGGAGTAAAACCCCCAGTTAAAGTCAAAAATCATGAGTCATATTTTGGGTGTCTATCAACTCCAGTTCGAAGTGATAGCGATAAAACATTTTCTAAGTATTTTTAAGGACGTCAAACATTTTGGTGTGCGTTTAAATCCGAATGTGAGTACTTTGTAAAGATGAATTTTTATAAAATAGTTCCACTTAGTATTATTTTTTCTAAAAAATCAAAGTAGCTCACAATTCATTGGGGAGATGGGGAATGTAAGGAGAACCATCAATTAGGTGTTTTGGTATTTTATTTGTGGTCATAAAGTGACTATAAAATTTAGCCAGAAACTGTAAAAGTGGAAGTTTATGAGTAAGGTCATATAGGGTATGAAAATGAGTTGGGAGATGTATATAAAGTATTATAAACTTGGTGTAAAGTTTAGAAGTCCATCAAGTGATTGTTACATTGACTTAGGCATTTAGCCTAACTGAGTGTAACTTATGTTTGTTGTGTTTAGATTGTATGCAAGATCTTGTCAAGTAAGCTGAGCATCAGGTGAGTTTAATAGTCCCATTTTACTATGTTATCTTAGGATGGAAATGATGCAAAGTATGTTTTGAAATGTTTTGATTGTTGTAATTATGTGGTTTAAGTTACTCATAGACTTTTAAGTAGCTATTATATGTTATGTGCTGCATATTGTATGATGTTGCATTGGTCTTCGCCTACTTTGTGGGTAAAAGGTTTAGCCTACTTTATGTGGGTATGAACCTATGCGGATACGGTACCAAGAGTCTGGGATTGGGGATAGCATTCCTCTCCATGACTATATTTTGTGGTTTGGATCGGGGGATACGTTCCGTCCCAATGGTGATTGTTAATTGCATGAATGCTAGCATGTATAATAGCCAGCTTAATTGTCCTACCATGTTTGTTTTTATATAATCACTGTAATTGATTTAAATCTTGTATTGGTGTCGTAAAACCTATGACTCTCACTAACCATTGTGTTGACGTTTTAAGCATCATTTTTAGGTGAGCGTTATGAAGGTGTTGAAGTTAATAAAAATGGCTAGAGAGACCATTAGGATGGCATTGGAAGTTCTCATTTGATTTCGTTTCATAATTGTTGCATGAATTCTTAAATGTTATTAGCTTAATAGGTTTGTGAGTCATTGTCTTTGTATTTATGAGACCCCTTTTTCATTAATATAAGATGTCGTTCTTTTGTATTCGGTATTGTCATGACATATCATGTCTTTTATATTTGGTTATGCATGTAGTGATTCTCTATTGTTGACACCATTGTGTTGTGATGATATCCATGATGTTACGCCTCGTGTTTCCGCCTTGGCGGGGTGTGACAGATTGGTATCAGAGCCATTGGTTATAGAGAAGTAGGTGGTTGAGCCTATACTATAACCTCGGAGTCCTTCATATAGATGCATATTAGGGCCTAAGTGTTTAGTATTATAACTATTATACTTTCCCCTAATTATATAGCTTTTATTATCTTATTTTGTCTAACTTTTATTTAGCTATTTTTTCTACTATTATTTAATATGGTATATATTAATTCCTTACTATTTATAGCTATGTCTCCCTTATACGTAAGAAGTTTTGTTGGGGAACAATTTTCCTAATTGGACTTAAGCGCTATAGTGATCCAAAAGAGGAGCCAATTAAAAAGGAGCCTCTTATGGAACTAAAGGAGATAGGGTAGTTGATCGCTTGTTGAATGCTCATAGTAGGCATGGACCCGCAAAGTCGGGTGACTCTTGCGAAGGCAAAGTCAACCCAAGCGAGGCCCAGTATAAGTTTATTCCGCCTTTTACCTCGTCACGATGCTATTGATTATTTCTTTCAGATATTTCGTATTTTGGAGGCGCTGCGAGACTTTCGTTCCTTTATGTCGTTTCGATTTTATCTTTATATAAGTAAGTATTTCTTTGATGGATCATCTTTTCTGTGTTATATTGGAGTGGTTTAAGATGTGCAATGTGATTGATTGAAGCAATTTTACGTATATATAATATATCAAAGTATTTATAGAAATATACAAATAATCCTTGAGGACAAAGATTAAATGCAATTTAAACACAAAAATATATAATATAATACGTTTAACCGGTAAGTGATTACCGGGTCGTATCCCAAAGAAATGTGAATTGATACCCTCGATTCAGTTTGGACAATGTTATGAATGATTTTCAACTTTTTGATTGATTTTCTATGACTAAAAACAATTAAAACAATTAAATGCAAGTAAAATAACTAAACACGCGGACGAAAAACGGAAATGACAAAATAAATCCTAATTAACACCTTAACCTAGAATTTGAATTAATAATCTAATTCTATGAGTAAAAATAAAGGGATTTGCAAAATTTGAAAACTTAACGATAAAATTTGAAAGAAATCACAAAAACGAATAACGGGAATCGAAAACCGAGCCCTAAAAGCTAAAATGCTCAAAAATAAACCCACGAGAGTCAAACTAATTTTCCTACGTTTTAAATGATAAAAGAAAATTTTCTAAAAAAGATTTTTATTTTTTTGATTATTTTTCTATTTTTTATGATTTTTTAAAGTTTTTAATGAAAATAAATGTTTAAAAATACTAAATGAACTACAAAAATTCTAGAAAAATCACAGAAATTAGCTTATACTAATTAAAACCTAGGAAAAATAAGCTCGAGATCACAGCTTATTAAATAAGCCACGAAATAAGCTGGAACAGCTTATAAGGCTTATTGGGCCAAAATGAATATAAAGAATTGATTGTGTAAGAGTCTTATGAAAAAGACCCAAGGGCACAGCGGTAGGGAGTGTGGTGTGTTATAAAGGGTTGAGGTGTTGAGGTCGGGGGTTCGAGTCTTGCTCACCCCCGACTTCCACTTCCCCTTTTTTTTTTAAAAACTTAAAGAACAAAAGTTGTAGAGGACAACTTTTTAAGCTATTTTAATAAAGAAACTATAAGCTGAAACTCAAAAATAAGCTCTTAAAGAGCTTATGAAGCTGCTGCCTCAGAAAGTGAGCTTTTGAGCTCCAAAAAGCTAATTTTCACTTATAAGCTTGCACACAACTCATTTTAAGCTCAAATTTGAAAACAAAAACTGTCCTAGAAAGCTAATGATGTATAGTATCTAAATTTGAAAAGCTACTTAAGCTAAGAACACTATAAGCTAACTTAATTTGATGATCTAAAAGGCTAACTCAGAAATAAGCATTAAAAACTCAAAATCTAAATAAGCTAAAAAGCTCTATAAGCTATGACAGAAGCTAAGCTTTTGAAATCTAATTACTCTATTAATAAGCTACAAATATAAATGATAAAAACTAATTCTATAAGCTAGAAATCTAAGTTTAAAAGCTAAGATTTAGTTACTACTGTTTTTTGGTTTTTTTAGGACTTTTTAAAACTTTAGAAGCTAATGTACCCTAGTAATTAAGCTAGAAATTGAAAATTAACTTTTAAACTAACTAGTCCTATATCTAAACTATGAACCTACTCAATTTTAAAACCTAAAGCTTATTTGAGCTAGCTTAAATGCTAATGAAAAGGTAAGCAGTAGTAACTGCAGTTACTACTGCTGATGCAATTGACCAAAGGCCAAAACCAATTTGCAGGTTACCTTTTAAGGTAAACCTGCATTAGACACTCAAAGAGAATGTGTATAAACACACCACAAACATAAACCAAGCTTAAGTCAGCTTGGGTCAAGTTTTTAACAAGTTTAGGAAAAGGAAAAATTCCCCTGGTGCTGAGACAAAAACTATAAGCTTCAATTTGATTTTAAAAGTGAACTAACTCCACAAACCTGCTTAAAACTTTATCAAATATGAAAATCAAACTGACTAAAGGAAAATTACCTAGATACCTTGACTTTATGAGGTCAAACAACTCTAATCCAAACACCCCTTTAGACTTATGAACATTTATTTAAGCTAGTGAAATGAAAATCTAATTAACAAACCCCTATTACCAGATAATATTCAGCTTATCACTAGCTTAACAAACATAAATCAACAATCACTAAAGTTAGAATCAAAGATCCACAAACTATATTAACTATTTTTGGTTTTTTTTAAGATAGAAATTGCAAAACTAAAATCTAAGCTATATTAACTAAGATAGATGATCAATTAAGACTGATAAGCATATTAGATGACAATAAGCACAGATAAGCTAACTAGAAAGCAAATTAAACATTTGATAAGCAAACAAGCAGATTTATAAGCTAGAATTTTAAGATAGTAAAGATAAAGGAGAACTTACAGGAACCTTAGCAAAACAAAGGTGATAAAAGCTCAAATGAGCATCTACAAGCTCTGGCTTATCCTAAGATAAGCCAGTATAAGTCCATATGAGTTCTTCCCTTTTAAACTCATCTTCCAAAAGTCTCAATCCAAATAAGCAAAGGTACTTTTAAGCTAATTTTAAAGCTTTGAGTATGATTAAGGCTTAATTAAGCTCAATCACAAGCTTATAGACTTGTGAGAGCTATAATGAGCTTATGTAATAGTAGCTTATCATTTGAAGAAGGTTAAGAACTTATGAGTAAAGACAAAAGCTTATGACAGATTGTTTGAAAGTAAAAACTCAATTTCATTAACTAAAAGCTTGATTACATTATTTAAAAGGAAATTACAAGAGATTTAAATGAAAATTACATTAAGCTAAATTTACTAAGCTAAAATCTACTCACTATCTAACAGCTAAAACTAGTCACCCCTCTATGTGTATGAGAGTGTGGGTATTTATAGTATCCAGCTGAAGCTTCTAGTCCTCTTTTCAGTTACACGCTCCTCTCATCATTGGCCCTTAGATTCCTTCAATGATTGGATAATGATCTTGGACCGTTGGATCAAAATTAGGCTCACACGGATTGCCAGCGTGGCAATCCGTGGCTTAGTCTGTTGTGCTTCCTTTGTGAGTGTAAGTAGTACAAAAATCCATCCTCTTGTGCTTCAGTCATTCCAACGTGTCATTCTTCACATGGGATTGGCCAATAGGGTGCGTTTGATGATGTATAACTCTGCCCATGTGTACTTTGCCCCTTGAATTGTCCTTTATATCCCTCAATTGGTAAAAGCCCCATGATTTTAACCTTGAGGTAACTTGGGGAAGGAGATGAACAGTAAAACTGTATCTCCCGCCCTTTTTTAACTTATAAAAGGTGCGTTTGATTATTTTGACCCGGGGCTTTGACTTGGGTTTGGGCCGGGTGTTGGTTTTGGGCCAAGGGTTAAATTCGGGTAATGGGTTTGGTCTTAATAACAAAGATAACAAGTGTTAACTTTTATAAATAAAAGATAACGACCGTTAGGACTTTTAAGGATTATTTTTTTGAATTAGTTTATAAATGAGGGACTGGTTTGGTAACTTTGGATTGGTCTTTTTGTGTTTTTGACTTTTTTTGACCAAGTTGACTGAAGGTTTACCACAGTTTAACTTTAATAGCTTCCTCCCGGCTTTTTGCGTGCTCTTCCGTTCCCGTGTTCGTGTTTGCCCGGTTTTAACTATACAGCATTTTATACCATTGTTGGTCTTTAAGGTCATTTTTGATATAAAAAGGATATTTGTTTTCACACATATCACATGTCATAAGCATTGTAATATTGAGCTCGTTTTGTTCCCAATTCAGTGATCTTTATAGTGACACTTTTGTTTATGATAATTCGCTAGATATGTGCACCATACCTGATAACTAAATGTTGTTATATAAAAAGTCCGTAAACAGTATAAAGATTCGAAGTTGGTTTTGTAAGGTTTAGCATATTTCAAAGTGCGTTTTGAATTTTTTTACATCGTGAAAGGTGAAACTTCACGGTCCAAATTCTCTTTTTTAATATAAAGCTATCATTTATAAATGATTTAAATTATTTTTAAATAATATAAAAATCTATTAGGAAATGTAGTCATGCGGTTATAGTGTTAGTGAATAAAGGTGAACAAGATTAGTTGGTGACTTGATGTCTGTTTGATCTGTATGCTTGATGTTTGGGGATTACCCAAGTAGGGGGGGGGGGGGGGGGGCCCAGACAAATTACGAATTGTAGTATCACCTGAGATGGTTTGTTTTTTGACGGTTTTCTTGTGATTTTTGCTTTATTCGTTCCTACACAATCACAAAGACAAAACAAGCAATATTCAAGCATTTTAAGCATACTTTTGTCTTTTTAGGGTTTATTTTAATATAAAATGGATATGTGTTTTCACACATATCAATCATCAAGTTTCTTCGATTTAAACCATCTGTGCTGAGAGGATGCTTCCAAACACCTTATTGTCTTGGTCTGTTTGCTTGAATGAAGACCTTCCTTAAAAGTTCATGTTAGGAATCGATCAAGCCCATCTAGGATATGTTTTACAGATAATATAAATATACAGCAGAATATAAAGAACAATATATTATCAAACAAGGTTTTATTCTCATACGTTTCCACCTTGCCCCAATTCTATACCTTGGAGTTACTAACTAACTAACTATTAATCTAACTACTAACTAAACCTGTACACACATACGTTTTTCTAGACTCTCGTTGGGAGAGTTATATGTTTTTGGATGCCTAAAACCACATGCCTGATATCTCTTTATATACTAGAGATATCTAGGTTTACAAAGAATAAGAACAAATTACAAAAGATAAGAACAAATAATATCTTCCTAACATATAATATTATCTTTTATATCTTTATCTTCTTAAGGAGATCTTTTGAAATCTTCAAAATCTTCCATCTTTTGAAGAATTCTTCTTTTGCATTTAAGTCCTTTTGTTTCATTCTTTTATTCACTTTGTCTCATCAAATCAAGAATCCCAACAATCTTCCCCTATTTGATGATGACAAAACAAACAAAGTCGTGTACGAACTTCATCATAAAGCTAAAGCTTCCCTTAAAGTTGAGATGTGATCATCTCCCTGAATGAAACAAAACTTCCCCTTAAGTAGCTTTCCTTTGTAACCTTGCCATGCCACCACACATAATAAGCTGCAAATCATATCTATGTAATCTTCTTCCCTTTTTTGTCATAATCGAATAGGGGTCTTCTCAAGATATGAAACTTGGATCATAACAGCTACAAATCATATAGCACAACTACTAATCCATCCTTCCAATGACTCAAATTGGTCACCATTACACACAATAAGAAAAATGAATCTGAGCAGTACAAATATAAACTAGCAGTAGTAATAATGATCAGCAGTAGTAACGAAACACTTCATCTCAAGTGGTGCATGAACATATCCTGATGGTTAAACATTTTTGACAATAAGCTTCCCCTGAAACCAGTTTTTCGCTCCTTTTTTATCTTTTATCTCGATATTGAATCCTTGAAGAAGTATAACCCATCTGATAAGTCTTGGTTTAGCATCTTGTTTGCTGAACAAATACTTTAAAGTAGAATGATCAGTGTAAACTATAGTTTTTGATAAAATGAGATAAGGGCGAAATTTATCAAAGGAGAAGACAACTGCTAGAAGTTCCTTTTCGGTGGTGGTGTAATGTGCTTGGGCATCATTTAGAGTTTTGCTAGCATAATAGATAGGTTTATTCTCTTGATGTCTGACATCTTCCAAGCGATTGCTCCCTTTTGTTTTTCAAGAACCCGTAAAAGTAAAGTTTTCTCTTTTTTTGTTAGTTTAGACGAAATAATCACTAGACAAGTTTCATCTCCTTTCAAGTAAGCATACTCTAAGTGAGAAGGTAAGTCTTTGAGTTCTGGTTTCTTTTCGTCAATTTCAATAGCACTAGCGGAATAGAGATGCTCGCTTAGCTTTTCTTCTTGTTCATGTGTTTCTTGTTGATACGAGGTATTAATATGATCGATACGCCATATGGGTATCTCAGAGTTAGGCCCATAATTTTCAGAATCGGGTCGATTGATGTCCTCTTCCAAGTTGTCATTTTCCAATCGTTCTTGGGTTGTTGTATGTATGACTGCGTCCAGATCGTCAATCCCGTAACATTTATTGTCCTCCGTATGAGGTTTTTCATTGATTGGTCGACGTCAAAAATCACTTCCTCGCTTCCAACCCTGAGTGTTATCTTCTTGTTAAATACATCAATCATGGCTCGGGCAGTTTCTAGAAATGGTCTTCCCAAGATTATCAGAATTCTAGAGTCTTCCCGCATATCCAATATAACCAAATCAATAGGGAGGACGAATTTATAAATCTTTATGAGCACGTCTTCTGCTATTCCTCGCGGATACTGGATGGATCTGTCTGCTAGTTCCAAGCTCATTCTTGTTGGTTTTGGTTCCCCTAAGACTAGTTTCTCGTACATCGTGTAAGGCATTAGGCTTATACTAGCTCCGAAGTCTGCTAAAGCATTATCAATATGTAAATTCCCGATATTGCATGGTATAGTAAAGCTTCCTGGGTCTTTCTCTTTAAATAGGAGTTTATTCAACAAGATTGCAGAGCATCTTTCATTCATTGTTACGGTGCAGGCTTCTTCTAATCTTGCTTTGTTTGATAGTATACCTTTTAGAAACTTAGCATACTTCGGCATTTATGCAAGAGCTTCGGTGAATGGGATGTTTATATGGAGTTGTTTAAGATTTTCTAGGAATTTTCTTTGTTGGGCTTCCTCTTTTTCCTTTCTCAATCGGTGGGGAAAAGGTATTGATAGTGGTTGCAGTTTGTTAGTTTGGTTTTTTGGTTCAGTTTTGGTGGGGATTTCATTTGAAGTTATTGGTTCGTTGTGATGGGGTAACGGGTGTTTATTAGTATTCGAGTTGTCGCCAATGGGTTCGGTTGTGGATTTTCCTCCTCTAGTGGTTACTCCTTTGGCCGCACATCCTACCATTTGGGCTTTATTGATTGCCCTCAACAGCCCGTATATTTTGAATTCAAGCTCGCTTAGTGAGTTGTTTCTATCTTTAAGGAGGAGCTCATTTTCTTGTGTTCCTATTTTCCTTCTTCAATGAATTTATTTACAATTTCTTCCATTGTTAATCTTCTTTTAGGATAAGGAAACTAGAATGGGTCGAGCAATGTCCCTGTCATGATAGACATAATTCAAAGTAAAGCTATTCTAACAGAATTAAGTTTATAGTAATTTTTGCGAGCTGTTGTCAATACGCCGTATATGGGTGAATTAATACGGCGTATGATCAGCAGAAACTTGATACGCTATATCTGAAACAGAGGACTGAGTACGCCGTATTTAACTGGTGGATACGGCGTATCAGGAGATCAGACAGAACATAATACTTTTTAAAAACAATTAAATGCGAGAATTTAAACAAACAATTAAAATACACAATGCGAATAGATACAAACAGAATTTAAATTATTAGATTACTCTAAACTAAATTAATTAATGGTTAGAAATACTAATAAGAATAAGGTTAATTAATTCACTCCCCGGCAGCGACACCAAAAACCTGATGTGCTGCCGTGTAGAAATACTATCAAGTTTTAAATTTATATTTAGCCGACAAACCTAAAACAACACTTTAACGAGCAATGTACCCGGTCAAGATGGACTTCGCGGTAAGTAGGGTGTCAAAAACTAAGAGTGGAACAATAATCCTATATTCTATTAATATTTTAATTAGTCTATTTAGTGGTTAAACCTATGCTATATAAGTTGTCTAATGATATGGGGGGTTTTTCAGCCTGAGAGACCGGCACAGGTTTGGTGGAAACAAATATCAATTCAATACACAATAAACACAAAAAAAGAAAATTAGAAGATAGAAAAGCGGTACAAGCCAAATGATAGAAAAAAATATTAGCCATATTAAATCCGGTTCAATGTTGATTTGTTTGTTTTAGTGCAATGATTTACTTATCTCGAAGCGACATATCATTCTTAAGACTTAGGCGGGTCATCATCCTAAGACCTAGACACAATTAATCCTGTCACAATTAACGCGTCCGCATAAAGCATCCTTTAGTTTAATTATAATCTATCTTAGAGAATCAAAGCAGTGGTGATCCTGTTAAAACCCTAGCCCAACGGGACTTTACCCACTTATTGTTTGATAGTGTTTTATATACTGGTAGCCCACTATTCAAAACTTTATCAGTTAATTAAGAGCATGCTTGCTGAAACATAAATGGGTCATCTACCGGTCCAACTAAGCTCATAATTTAAAGACAAAGACAAAATGTTATTTGTGATCCTATTGGTCCAGTAATATAAAACACGATATGGAGAGCTATCCTGGTATCTAGATTACTTTTTAAGTATCACTAGACCCAGTTGAATGATAGGTCGCTTATTCAAACAGATAAACAAGTATGAGGTGATAAACATAATTAAATAATCAACGATAAATTAAGAAATCAATTTTAAATTAAACTAAACATTAAACTTTCATTAAGATGGCTAATACCCAAGGGTATTAGCCCACAACCATTATAATTATACAAGCTTAATCAAACAATTAAAAATCGAATGATTAAGAGAGTAAAAGTTACACGATGTCTTCTATGGATTCGTGATCAATGCTTGACCTTGGTGGCTGATCTTCTCTTCTAAAATTCATCTTTAATGAGTATGGTATAAAGAATATGATATTGCACACTGAAAACTCGTTTTTGAGTCTTTTATTTATAGTGTCTAAAAAAGACTCGATACGCCGTATCTGGCAAGGTCGATACGGCGTATTAAGATGGATTCCTTGGAGTGCGCGCTACGTTCATAATAAATCAGTGATATCATTCCCAATTTACTTGATTTACTGTATCTTTGAATAGTTATCTTCATGGATACGGCGTATGTATACAAGAGGGATACATCGTATTGGGAATTGGTCAAACACGTTTTCTTATGAAGTGAGGCGCTGATACGCCGTATCTCTTTTGTTGGATACGGCGTATTGGTCAGAAATCAGCAATCTTTAAATATCTTCGTTTTTTATGCGCCTTTTAGCTTGTCTTCACAAAACACTCATGAATTACTGCATTTATCAACTTTAAAGCAATTAAGTACTAAATTATGCAATAATTATATAAAAGTGAGCAAAACAGATGGGATAAATGATATAATAAAGTGACGTTATTTGATGTCATCAGCTAGCATCAGTGCAACTGTTTACTCTTCTAGAAGGAATCACAAGGACATTAGTCTTCTGAATGTTCAGTTGCTTTACATGTTTGTGTGTGTTATTATTTGATGTTTTACATTGGTCCTCAAAAGTAACTTGCTTTTTCTTAGTTAAAGGGGTAGAAGCATTCTTTTTATCTCGTTTATAAAAGTCTTTCGCACAAGTGCCAATCACATATTCTAATAGTTCCTGAGAGTGTTTAGTGTAAAGGCAAGCAGATGCAAGTGATCTAGATGAACTTCCCTATTGTTCCTATTGCGAGGGGGAATTGGTTCAACATCTATAACATACCTACCAGGTGTAAGAACTCTTGGTTTTACATAATCCATAGTGATGCATTTTAAGAAAAGATTATGAAGGCCGAGGTTGTTGATGAACACATTAAGAAAATCCAAGACCTTCAAAGTTATAAACAACATGATGACAAAATTTCAACTTTATTGAGTGAAACAACGAATAAAGTTGGTACTTTGAAGACTTGTGAAGAAATTATGAGTTTTAATGATGATGAAGATGTGAAAGGTTTTAATTGTGAGCTAAAAACGGATTTCAAATGCGTTCATAATTTAAACATTCGTGACTTAGATTCTGGGTTAATTTTAAGGATGATTATCAAAAATCACATTAAGTTTTCAATGGTAAACAAATAAGCTATTTTTATTACAACTGAAAACTTGGTGGTCGCTGATAAGGAGCACACAACCCGATGTTTTGGGTCATGGATTGATTGTTGGGAGTATGGTAGATGTATTAAAAAATATGAAGGTTTTCGAGTGGATGTGAAGCGCAAATCTATTGAAGATAAGGTTCGTCGTGAGAAGGTGTTCGAGGTGGAAGAAGCCCTTAATATTGGGAACTCGAGGGCTAGTTCTTTCTAAGTGAGGGGAATCAATGTTGATGAAACCAAGGTCAATGCGGTTCGAGATTGGTCTTCACTTAAGACATTGCCCGAGGTTAGAAATAATAAAGTGGTGAATGCGTTTCAAGAAGAATATGAGTTAAAGTGTGTCGAGCCTTTGGACGGAGAGACGAAACATGTTACATATGTCGTTTAATGAACTTTATGTTCGCCTAAGGTTAGTGACTCTTCACAAAGAAATAAAATCTTTCAAACTAAATGCTTAGTTAAGGAAAAGATTTGTTCTATCATTGATGGAGAGAGTTGCAAAAATTTAGCGTCTAAGGCTTTGGTTAAAGATTTTAAGCTTCCCACCGAACCTCGTCATAGTCCTTATCAGATCGGGTGGATCAAGAAGGGGTTGGCACTTAAGGTGACCAAGATTTGTAAGGTTCCTCTTGCTATTGGGAAGCATTACAATGAGTTGGTTATTTGTGATGTTATTGATATCGAGGCGTGTCATGTATTATTAGGAAGACCATGGCAACATGATATGGATGCTACACCTCAAGGTAAATCAAATATGTATTTGTTTAGATGGAGCGGAAAACAATGGCTATGTTATCTTTAAGTGTTATTTCTCCTAAAATGAAATTAGAGAACAAGACCTTGGCAACTTTGGTGGCTTCACCAAAGGAGTTTCAAGCTGAAAGGAAGGAGACGTGACTTTCTTATGCTTTAGTTGTGAAAGACGTTGAAGATGTCATGGAGAATGCAATACCAGCGGTGATTAAACCCTTACTAGCTGAATTTGGCAAGATTATGACGGGTGATGCACCAGACGCTTTGCCACCGTTGAGGAATATTCAACACCAAATTGATTTGAGTAGAAAGACCACTTTATTGGTGTCCATTAGTAACGAGGTTTTGGGTTTCAATTCAATCAAGGAGTTGTACGCAAGTGATGAAGATTTTCGTAACACTTGGATGGAGCTTGAAACCAAGCAACATTGGGGTGAGTTTATTTTACTTGACGGTTATTTGTTTAAAGGTAATCGTTTGTGTATTCCTAAGACTTTTCTTAGGAGTTCATTGATTAATGAGATACATATGGGAGGATTGAGTGCTCATTTAGGCCGAGATAAGACCATTGCGAGTGTAGAAAGTCGATTTTCTTGGCCTCAATTAAAAAGGGATGTTGGAGCTTTCGCGAAGAGATGTGTCGTATATCAAGAAGGAAAGGGTAACACACAAAATACAAGTCTTTATATGCCATTGCCCGTACCTGGGAGTCCTTGGGTCGATATGTCGATGAATTTTATGCTTGGGCTTCCTCGCACCCAACGGGGACTCGATTATGTGTTTGTTGTTGTGGGCACATTACAATCAAATCCTAAATCACAGATCTTTGTCACTAAAGATTGTGATGCCATGTTCTGATGAGGAAATTGTAAAGTTTCTAACACAACCTGCCACAACTGAAATACGTGGAGACAATTGTAGTAATTTGGAAGATTTTTTGATTGTTTTAACTAGGGAGGAAGCTGATATTATCAGACCAATTATGACGGTAAAAGATGAGCCTCTTATGATGCTAGGACCAGGTCCAAACATTATCAAAGAAGACTTCTCTAATGATCTTGATGGACAACATTCGACAGACGAAAGTAAGCCATATCATAACACATTGAGATGACATATTATGAGGTTAAAGTGGGGGTACGTGATCTCTATTGGGCAGATTTGTACGAATGTTTGGTTGAAACAAGAAATGGTTTGTGCGCAAAAAAGAACATGGGATTCTGGTATCACATGACTCAAGATTTTAAAGGAACACCTTAAGGACAAGGTGTTTTTACAGGGCGGAGTAATGATACGATCCTGGAAATATTACTTATGGAGTTACAATTGAAGAAATATGGTCCGTACAAAATACTTCGAAAGATTAATGATAATGCTTATGTGGTAGAATTGTCAAATACTATGAGTATTTCGAAGACGTTCAATGTGTCAGATATATATGAATTTCATTAAGAGGACGTGAATAAGGGCAAGCACTCGAGGATGAGTTCTTCTAAAGAGAGAGGTAATGATGAGGACATGATTTAAAAGCCGGCGGAGGAATATATGGTTTTCAAAAATAAGTAACCTTAAAGATGAAGAATTTTTATATTAATAACAAAATATGGTTTCTATATTTTGTTTATTGACTTTTATTTGGTTTTTATATTTTTGTTATTCTAATTTTTTTCCTCAAGTTTAGTTCTCCTATAAATATAGGGCATGGGTTTATTGTCTATTCATTTAATATTCGGTTATTAATACAAATCACGACTTTTAGTCTTTATTCTCTAGGTGTTTCATCTTGAACCCTAGTTAGGGTTTATAGCACGCTTCCGTTCGGTGTTAGTACCCGCCATCGTTGCAGCGGCGGGTACCCGTGTGATTATATTTTAGAAGTTTTAAAATTTTTAAGGGACCAAAATATTTCTTGTTTGGGAAAGATATAAAGCTATTAGTCAATGTTCACCATACACATTTTTAAATTTACACCCGATTTAATGTATACGTTTTTAATTAGCATGTGTTAATAATAGCCCATTTAAAAGAGTTTGTAACTCCTGGTCAAAAAAAGTTATAAGCATTAATCGGTCAATTATCTCATAACCTCCTTCATGAATGCATAGTGGTTACATGAACATAAATGCATAGTAATTACATGACCATAAATGCATAGTGGTTACATATAAATGAACAACTTTGCTCGCCACAATATTTAGTTATCGGGTACCCGCCGTCGCATTGCGCGGGTAACCGTCTAGTAATACTATAACGTTGGTGTACACATCCACCAATATCTTATTAGAGTACTCCCTCGGTCCCATTTTAATTGACATCCAACAAAAAAAATCATTTTATGATATATTCAATGAATCTGGACGTATATTTATTAAAATGACAAGTTTACCCTATTAAATGCAATAAATGTATAAATTACTTTCTTTACAAAAATGAATAAGATTGGTAAAATTGTAAATTTAATAAATATAAACACTTTAGTTAAGAAAGTCGACAAGATTTTGAGACAAATTAAAATAGTAACGGTGATAATTAAAATGGGACGAAAAGAGTAATTATTAAAACAATTCTCTTAAATAATGCCAAATTTTGGGTGTGTTTGTTGTGAGGGTTTAGGTTGTGAAGAATGAATTCAAAGAAATAAAACTTTTTTGTTTTAGTTGTATGGATTTTAGAACAGTAAATAATAGGCATAGATGTAGGATTTGATGAAAGCAAAATAAAAGCCAGGTTTCATGTATAATCAAAAATAATTATGGGGCCAAGATTTATCAAAGCCACTAATTCATTAATATATTGTACTACCTTTGTCCCACTTTTATTTTCCCCATTTAACTTTTTGAAATCATTCTTTTTCAATTTTGATATTTATTATTTTTGTTTGTATTATATAATACATGTTGAAAATTATATCAATAAAAATACATTTAAACACTAATTCATTCATATATTTTGCATCAAGTATTTTATAACTCAAACAAACTATTTAAAATCAAAGTTAAAAAAGAACGACTTCAAAAAGTCAAATGAAGACTATAAAAGTGATACAGAAGGAGTAATAAATTATATAATTATAATAGATAAGGTATATAAATCAACATCATTATATTTTAATAACATTAAAAATTAAATCTATTCCAAACTATATTTTATAAAACAAACAATATTTTACACTATCATTTATTTTTTCTCCTACATTTCTTTTAAACCAAAGCCGTTTAAAAAATGATTTTAAGCAAGTTAAATATTCGTTTTTTTAATTACTGAACAGAAAAACCTTCATCCATTTATCTGTCATTTTTCTCTGAACTCTGAATGATTACATAAAAGATCTTCAAAGTGAAGATCTCACATGAGTTGGTGAATGATCGCATGGTTTGATGCCGCAATTCTTTCACTAAAAGGGTAAATTAAAACGAGATTACAAGGTTATTTTTTCATTTTCTAATGAACAGTGTTTTGGGTATTTGTTTGCTAATTGGATAAAGATTTTTTAAACTTGTGCCTCAGGAGCACATGTTAAGGAGAGTCATACTACATGCGTGTCATATTCTGAGTGGTCAGTCAGTTGTTGTGAGGCTTGATATGAAAATCACTCAATGATTGCTGATCATTTAGAGGGTGACACACAAGCTGTGGAGCCCTCTTTAACTTATGCCTGGGGCATAAGTTAGAAAAACCCATTGTATAATACTACAATAAGTTGGGGAATAAAATGTTTCTCAGAAGTTTATATTTCAAGATTTTAGTCGTAGAATAGTAATGAACGTTTTCAAATATACCTATTTGGTACATGTACACGACACTAAACTCCTACCACAACTCTAGATTACATTATGACTCTAGATCCTTTAATTAGGGAATCAATTAATGAGTCATTTAAGGACTAGGCGAGTACCCGCGCATAGCGGCGGAAAACCCTAGCGGCAGATAATTAACGACATACAATATTTGTGGTAAGATTTTCGTGTAGTGTTCAATATAGGACGTGAAATGATCAAAATGAAATTGCAAATGGTTGTAACATGCGATAATTCAACTGAAGAAAAAATTCTTAACGTTTATCAAAAACGTATAAAAACATGTACTAAAAATAAAATATTATATTAATTACCAGATAATAAATAACAACGTACGTTACTCGTCACGTAAAACTTCTTGGTACATCCGTTATTTATTATCACCCAAGTAATTAAATACGTGTTTGTTCTACTATGTATTTTCTTAATTTGTTGAAATTGACTTTGTTCTACTATATTTTTTTAATAGTGCTAAAACTAGTTAGAAAACAATATGATCTTAAATACATCCCTTAAATACATTGCCAGCCATTAAGCTTAACTCTTTGTAAATTGACTTTGTTCTACTATATATTATCCTAACAAGTGGAACTATGGCCCGTGCGTTGCGCGGGTCATGTTTTTGCTGAATTATTTAGCGTATATTTTGTTTTAGATTTTAAAGTTATTTAAAGTCACTTTGTATGTCATGGGTTTTTGCTGTCATATTTTTTAAATTTGAAAGATTTTTTTTTGTAATTTTATAAATTATTTTATACATGTTCACGTTTTGAAAAAGTTTTTTTTCTTTCAAATACATATTAAACTTTGACAATTTTATAAGTTACTTATGATGCATATATTTTGGAAAACAATATATGTTTCAATCATAATAAATGCATTGTTTACTACTTAATAATCATACCAAATATACCAAAATCTTTCGCATGTTTCAATCACAATAAATTGTTCGTTATATGTTTCAATCATAATAAATGCATTGTTTACTACTTAATAATCATACCAAATATGCTCAAATTATTAAAAATGAAACACAATAAATACAAATTTACCATACTTTACTATCATTTCAGTGAACAAAACTCAACTTACTACCATATCTTTCAATCGTATATTACAGTCCAGCCATTTATTATATTGATCGAATATTTCAGTCCAGTCAACTTGCTACCATATCTTTCAATCATATATTTTAGTCCAATTAACTTACTAACAAAAGTCAACTTATTACAAATTTTACACAGCAAAGTTACAACATTTATACAACAAACTTTATAACAATTTTTACAAGAACATACAAATACTTTATTCCAGCTATAGATCTATAAATAAAACTTATGAATCTATCTAAAAAACATATTACAAATATATAAAAAATACCGTCATTGTCGCAAAAAAAATTATTATATAACCTGTTTTTTTGGGCGACGCGAGACGGCAACAACGATATAAACGACGGCTGTAAAACATGAAGATTCTTGTGGTGGTGATGTGGTTGTCGGCAATAGTGGAAGAATCCGGCGAGTTAGAATGTTTAAGAAAAATGAATGAGGATGGTTGTTTATATAGTGTCTTCAAAACCCTTTGGTGATAAAATTTGATTTGAAAATGATTCCCGCCAATCATGAGTCAATCATCCTAATTCGTCCTATAAGTATTATGCGTACATTCCATAAATGAGTCAATCATCCTATTCGTCCTATAGGTATTAAAATCATGAGTCAATCATCATAATTCATCCTAATTTGTACAACTGTTATGCGTGATCATTAATTCATGAGTCAATCATCCTAATTCAGCCTAATTCATACAACTGTTACGCGTGATCATTTTTAAGTGTACAACTCTTATGCGTGAACATTAAATGTTTAAATTTTTCAGTTTTAAGTTTTTAAGTTTTTCAAAATTTGTATGAATATGCTTTATATGTAGTATAGAAATATAGATATAGATGTATGGATCATGGATGTGTGTTCTCTAGAAGCCAAGTTCCTACTCTATTTAAAAAAAGGTTTGTTAGTATACGTAAAAAGGGTGTTTATAAGGTTAATTCTATGTATTTTATCACGTTTCTAACATCTTTTTGAATGACATCTAACATGTATCAACAAACACGCTATTCATATAAGCAAGTTGCCCGATATTCTTTGTTGACGAGATGCCATGCGTAATTCGGTGTTGAACGGAATATCGATAGAATTTCAAAAGCTATGA
>BQNB010104881.1:0-15316 GCA_026074375.1 Tanacetum coccineum
CGATAAAGCAAATAAATAAACAAAAAGCTAATACTTACATGTAAAAAACTGATTTGGTTGTAACGTTGTTTGTCCAACTGTAACAATTTATGTATGATTTTGGATGTTTAATCTTGTGTGTGAATCCAGTTTTTTTGTTCGTGTGTATACGCCAGAAAACTACAGTCCATATATATCCCACAAAAAACATCAAAACGACATCGTCCAGCTTAGTAAAAATATTAAACGACACTGGCTTTCCAAAACGACCTCGTTCCACCCCTAAAGTTCTTCATGTCGTCATGGTCTTCTATTTCTTGCTCGTTCATTTTAAACGAAATTCGTTACCTGTTGGTGATTTTAGTGTCATCAGTATATTTTATGTAATTGTGATTTACTTGAGATCAAGGGCTTAGTCAAATTAAGTTATAGTCAAGTTAGGAGGTGCGGAGTGCACGCTTGTACTAGCTAGCTTGATATCGTCAAAATAAGTGCAAGGGTCAAGGGGGTTGCGCCCCCTTGCGGGGTCAAGGGGCAGAGCCCCTTGCTGAGGCCCCGCTGTGTATTGCTTTAATCTCTTGAAGACAGAACACACATAACAACTTTCTGTGTATTGCTTTGATCTCTCGTGCCTTAGAGACAAAGTGTTTTTTCTCTGAATTATCCAATTGAGGATTTCGTGTAACCCGAGGCATATAGGGTCGAAATACTTCAATCTGAAAGTGATCTTAACACGATTCAGAGAATATATATCAGGATAGTTTGATTATTACCTACTCATAAACACCCCGAAATTCTAACAGATGATAAAGAAAACACTATGTAGTTTACAACATTGTTTAGTGCATGTACGGAAATTGGACCTTTATTTGAGTGTATTAATTTCATATATCATCCTACTTTGAACGATAATTTCATATATACTAAAAGTGCAACCCATGAATACATAGTATAAAATGATTTTAAAGCATGTTTGAGTATATGTGAAAATTTCATCTTTAAGAATGGGAAATATAAAATTGGCCCTATTTTAGTTTACCATAAAACTTTTTTTTGGTTAAAGACATAGTAAATGTAGATAAGTCAAAGAAACCTGTAAAAGTATCTATGTAAGGTCGGTTAATGAATTTGGTGGCCCGAACGATAATTGAGAGGAGGCTCTATAAAAAAAACTTAAGGGCGTGTATAAAAATTGTTTATTAATAACAAATAACAGTTTGTTATAATGACGCCTTTTAATGACGTTTTATTTAGCGTGGCAATATAGATTGTATTTAACTAATGAGATATACAAAGAAGAAATATTACTGGACTAGAAAGATTGCAGAGCCCCTTAATTTTGATGGCCCTGTGCAGACGCCCCACTTGCACATGATAATCACCGGCTCTTACGTAGGATCCATTTAAACACCAAAATATCCACATAAGCATGTAAAACTATATATTAATTACTTTGAAGAAAAAATATCGGCAACAGGTAACATGTTATCATATTTGTGATAATGTGACTCAATTGGAAAGATTAATGGGTTATTTTTTAATAGAAAAGTAAGGGTGTGTTTAATTAAAAAGAAACGACCTTGTGTTTTCAGAAAATGTTTTGTACAAAATATGAAAAATACAGTTTGCTTTCAAATAAAATGTTTTTTATCAAATTCTCTAGTAAACAAAAAAAAAATACATTTTCTACTTTAACAAGGGAAATTACAAAATAATTCTTATTTTGTTTCCTTTGTTTCCCTTGCAACCCTCTTTGGTTTCTTGAGAACAATCATAAATGTATTTTTTATGTTTTGTGAAAAATTAAATTTCTTCATTTTTTATATAAATATGAAAATAAAAAACTAATTTTTTTCTTCAACTACACGCACCCTACACCCTTATCTTGAGTTTTAAAAGAAACAAAAATTAAAAGAATAAGAAATAGAAAAGTAAAGGATGTGTTGCCTTATATGTGTTGGGTTTTAGATCTATTAACAATTAAATATCACGAGTACGCAGCGGAATAAATAGATTACATGTAGAATACAATAATTAACAAGAGATTGAAGATATGTACCTTTTAGCTCGAATCGATACACCGTTAAGAGGTAACCGACAACTCCGTCTTCAATATACGCGTGTGTATAATAACAACGCGTGAAACCCCAAGATCTAAAAGAAGATCCCTCTAAGCTTCCACACACAATACGTTCGTAGCAAACAATGAAGTATGCTAGTACTAATAGTGTAAGTAAACAATAATCGCAAGTCTTGGATCTAATCAATACTTGAGAAAAGAGAAAAACAAAACCCTAAGGGTGTTTGTTTTAGCCGAATACAAGGAGGGAGAGAGGGAGAGATTTAGGGATTATTATCACATAAAAACACACACACATATCCCTAATGCACCCCAAGGCCTCCTTATATAGTGCTAGAAATCTTGGAGGAAAAAAAATCAAGCACAAGCCCACCAAGGGGTGTGTGTATGACCGGTTACAAAGGGAGGGGGGACCCCACTTTCTTTTTTCTCGATTTACATATTAGTCCCTTATGTTTAACATTTAAACTTATAACTAATATATTAATTATTGTTTACTTAAAACACTATTTAAACATTGTTTACGTATTAACGTGTGCGTCCCCTTAGGCTCGAATAAATAATTCGGACATATATTTATTTACGATGGACATATTCCAACATTATATGCATCCATTAGTTAAATGACACATTATTTTGTGGATAATTTTTTTTAAATCTTTTGTGGTTCTAGCATTCCTCTAAATTTACATATTAACCATTTATTATCTACTGTTTCATTTTTATTGTATTTTTTTAATTTTTTAAAGTCATCTTTTTTAACTTTGATCTATAATATTTTTATTTGTGTTATATAATACTTTATATGAAAATCATACCAATGAAAATACATTTAGAAATCAATCTATTCATCTATTTTGCATAAAGTAATATATAACAGAAACAAAAATATTTAAGATTAAAGCTGAAAAAAAAAGACTTCAAAAGGTCAAATGATGACAATAAAAATGGGACGGGTGAAGTTATTTTTTATTTTCTTTAAAGGCAACAAAAATTTAGATATGCATAAAAATGCAGCATCAAAAGCTACAAAATAAAACTGTTTGGACGAACCGTTTTTACATAGTGCTATATTTACAAGTCGTAGAACCTACGCATACAAAAGAATATATGAAACAAAAAAGACTAAAACACATGTTGAACGCCAAAAGAAACAAATACAACAAACTCTTATCCACCATTAGTGAATACAAAGACCCTCCACCAAACGATCGCGTTTAAGAGCAAAACACTCACGTTTTGGCCTTTCCAAAATGTTGATGTTTGAGGTTGCGGTTTGATCGTTCGAGATTGGACTTGGACCAAATTACGCTGTTTAAAGGTGGAACTATGTCGTTTAATATTTTTCCTAAGTCAAACGACGTCTTTTGATGTGTTTTGTGACCATTTACGGATGAGCTGTGATGTTTGAGATTACGCTTAAGCATGTTTGTAATTATCTTTTCTAGTATAGGTTCGAGGATCCAATTTGGATAGTATTGGGTTGGTCGTGATGATTCAATTACCCGAAAAGTCATGATTTTGGCGTGGCATAAATTGTTGCATGTTTTGCATCCGGTACAATATCTGAGCCGAGACCCACACGGTTTTATAAACTAGGGCCTTAAACGCTGCCATTCGCTTTGTTGGTGTAACTTTGTAACCTCAAAAGTAAATGTAAATAGTGCATCTTATGAATACAAATATATGGTTGTCGAGTTTTTGATGGAACTAACTGGTTATTAATTTAATTTATTAATTATTTTCATTAGTTTAAGAACAATAACAATTGTATAAGTTGGAAATTTATAAGTGGGTTTGAGTTTTATCGCGTAAATCCCGATGCATGTGATTCTCAAAAAGTGTTAGGGTACTTGATATAATTTTAAGCTTTGAAGCGTATTAGCTTAAGATTTTATCAAGGACACTTAATGCTTTTTGATGATTAGTTTCCTAGGCTATAGTTTATTGTTACATAGTCGTTGATGCGCATGTATTGAATATGGAAGAAACAAAAAGTTATGTTTAGGTATGGATGTTTTTCATGTAGACTGTAATTTTGCAAAATTGTTAATAGATAATGTTCAGTTGCTGAATAGATCGTCTGAATATGAAAGTTAAAAAGAGACTTTATATTTAAATATTCTTGATTTGATAGGCGGTGATGATAGATCTGTAGTATTTGTGGTCATAAGTGCTGGTTTCATAAATGTTATTATGTGATGACATCAAATAGTTTATACTTTTTATTATCAAATTTTCATGTTTATTGCCTTGTTATATATTGTTTTATGTGTATTTGGTACTTAATTTGTTCATATTTGCAGATCCAGGATAATCGAGGCATCGAAAGGGAAAGATACGGTAAATGGCCAAAACTGGACAAAATACATGGAAATCTGTATGCAAGATTATTTACGCGTAATAAGAGAATTGCGTCTACACCGTAATACGTTACGTGGGCCAGATGATTATCGAAGTCTCAAGATAGTTACGGCGTAACATGCTCGCTTTGGTTACGGCGTAGTCTGGAAAGAAAAACGAAGCCTGGTTTATTAAACAGAGTTACGGCGTAAGTAAATCAATGGACTTACGCCGTAATTAGTACCTTGGGCGCCAAGTTGTGTTAACTCTATTGGCGCCAAACTTCTCGCTCGTTCAAAGACCAATTTTTGCTGCTACTTTTCGATTTCCATCAAACTTTAATATTATTTAAAATAAATTAATAAGTATTTAAGTACTATATGGTATATTATTCTTAGGGACTTGGGGAGCTTTGAAATAACTGGTATATGTTATAATATAACAATGGTTAATTTTTTAACTTTAAGCATTTTAAGAAGATTGTGACTTTGTTAATTATATAAGAACAATAAGTAAACTTTGACGGAGATAGAATTAGATGAATAATACTTGAGTTGTATGTATTAAAATGGTGCAAGTTTTTCCATTACACTTAAGGAGTATTTATAGTCCTATACTCCTATTCATTACACATGCATGGCATTACACAACATATCTTAGTCATTATATAAATAGTTATACATAAGATTTTGCAAAATTGATTATCCACCTAGCATTTTTTTGTGGCACCCAGTGACGAAGCCAGGATTGTTGAGTGGGGTAGGCCAAAACAAAAAAACTTGCAAAAAGATACCAAAAACACTCAATAAAGATTTAAAAAGTCGTACAATAAGAGTTTTTTATTTCTCGTCCCTTACTGGTTCATTATTATCTTCTTCTAATGTCGTATCTTCATCAATTCTCGGTGAAACGGTCCTTGTAAAAAATGAATCCAACCTTCTCTGTTTTTTCGTCATCTATGTATGTCTGGTAAATTCACACAACAGATGACAACTATTCAATACTCTATTTGAGTATTTGTGATTAACAAATTCCCAAATTGCAAATTGTCAATCATATAATGTTATTGAAGATTAGTGTTAGTAATATCATTATCTAGTATCCTAGTCAAGTACTAAATAAATAAACATTAACCACTATATTGTTAAATCCAAACCAAATATTGTATATACATATATAGGACAAGTAAAAGATTATAAATTTATAATTTAAGAAGAAAAGTCAATTAGTTACATACCTGCTTATTTGCAAACAAAAAATTATGGATCTGAAGTCTTGAATGGGCAGAATGGCGGATGCCTGGTTCTAGAATTGAGGTTAGTGATAACCGGTAAAGGAAAAAACTCAAAAAAGGTAAAGGGTAAATGCCTTTTTTTTATCAATTTTCAATGAATATTTGTTTGACGATAGAACTTCCAAAGTTTTAATGGTTAGTTGGACCACACAAATATTTTTTAATAGTTTGATTGGGCTGAGTATTCTAATTCGGGCGGGCCAGATGATTTTTTTATGTACAAAACACATTGCAACAAATCCACACTACTAGTAGTAATATGAAACTTAGGGTTGGCCTTGGCCCATCCCAATGATAAGGTAGCTCCGTCCCTGGTGGCACCTTAGCATGAACTTGGGACACCTAGCATGAACTTGGGACACATGTATTTTGCCATATTTTCATAACACTCCCCCTTAGATGATAATTTTTCGAATCAGACTTTAAATTCAGAATGCTGCCTCGTTAAAAACCTTGCTAAAGAAAACCAAGTGGGAAAAAAAATTTAACTAAGGAAAAAAAGTGCAGCGTGCAGTTGACTCCCTATGATGTTGCCATTTGTAAACCATAACATTCTTCGAACATGTCGCATTCCAATATTGTGGACATGTTTCCTGAAAATTGTAGTAGGGAGTGCCTTGGTGAAAAGAACCGCTGAGTTGTTGCTAGATTGAACATATCTCATTTCAACTTAATTGTCTTTTATGAGATCTTGTGTATATGAGAAGAACCTTGGCGGTATGTGCTTTGTTCTGTCACTTTTGATATAACCTTCTTTCATCTGTGAGACACAAGTTGAATTATCTTCATAGATTAAAGTTGAATGTATATCTTTCTCTAGTCCGCAAGAAGTCAAGATGAGTTGTGGCATAGATCTCAGCCATACACATTCTATAGATGCTTCATGTAGTGCAATGACTTCTACATGATTTGATGATGTTGCAACAAGTGTTTGTTTCTGGGAACGCCATGAGATTGCAGTACATACATTCAAAAACATGTATCTAGTTTGGGATCTAGCTTTATGAGGATCTTACAAATAACTTGCATCTGCATAACCAACCAATCCTTCTTTCAGATCGTTAGGATAAATCAGCCTAAATTGATAGTTCCTCAAAGATATCGAAAAATGTGTTTGATTCTGTTCCAGAGCCTTTTTGTGGGGGATGAACTAAATCTTGCTAATAAATTAATGCAAAAAAATGTGAGGCCTAGTACAGATTGTTAAATACATAAAGGCTCCAATTGCACTTAGGTATGACACCTCTAGACCAAGAGCTTCTTCACCATCTTCGCAAGGGCGAAATGGATCATTATCAAAATTGAGCGATCTTCCAACCATTGGGGTGCTTAAAGGATTTTCCTTGTTCATATTGAATCGTTTTAAGAGATTTTTTGTGTAATTTAATTGATGTATAATTATTCCATTATGCATATGTTCAATCTGTAAACCAAGGCAATATTTGGTCTTTCCAAGATCTTTCATTTCAAATTCCTTTTTTAATAGAACAATAACTTCTTGGATTTCCTTATTTGTCTCAATTATGTTTAAAGCATCAACGTATACAGTTATGATCACAAATCCTGACATTGTCTTTTTGATAAAGATGCATGGACAAATAACATTATTTGTATAACCTTTACTTATCAAATAATCGCTCAAGCGATTGTACCACATCCGTCCAGATTGTTTCAATCCATATAAAGATCTTTGCAATTTTATTGATCACATTTCTTTGGGTTTTGAACTCAATGAGTTAGGGATTTTAAATCCTTCCTGAATTTTCATATAGATGTCGCTATTAAGTGATCCATACAAGTAAGATGTAACAACATCCATAAGACGCATCTCTAAATTTTTGAAGACTGCCAAACTGATTAAATATTTGAAAGTAATTGCATTAATGACAAGAGAATATGTTTCATCATAGTCAATTCCTGGTCTTTGAGATAAACCATGAGCTACAAGTCGAGCTTTATATCTTGTAACTTCATTTCTCTCATTTCTTTTTCGTAAAAAAATCCATTTGTATCCTACAGGTTTCACGTCTCTAGGTGTGGTAACAATATGTCTAAAACCCTTTTGTTTATTAAGTGAATTTAATTCAGCTTGTATAACATCTTTCCAACTATCCCAGTCATGTCGATTTTGATAATCAATTACAGACTGTGGTTCGGGATTATAACAACCCATAATTTTCATCAATGTAATATCCATCTATTATATATACCACCTTTTTATAGGGAAATTTTTGCTTTATCTCATTATGCAACGTAACTTGCATCTCTAAAGTAAACGAGCTCACGCAACCTACCTATGAAAATTCCATCTATGTTTATATCATGTAAACATCCTAATATGTCAAGTCTATATCTTAATATCATTTTTACCAAGTACATTATCCATTTAACATGCCATTTACAACGTTATATCAAAACAAACATTAAACGTTAAACGTTTATATCAAAACTCTAACTATATGTAATGTATACATATAAAACGAATGTGCAAACCTTCAAGCATGTGTACAAGTGTAGAATGCACAATATTTGAATTATATTTTCCCTCAAAGTCAATGTACAAGGCCTAAATACTCAATGTACAAATCAACAATGCATGAATTCAAATAAGCTCATTTTCCACCATTTTCATTCTAGATTTCGTACCACCTCTTTAGTACAAGATATAACGCTCAATGCACAACTTCTAAACCCTAAACCTAAACCCTAAGTCATCCTAAAACCCTAATCTAAAACCTTAAACCCTAAACAAAACCCTAAACTAGTTCTAAACCCTAATTCAAAAACATTTAACTTAAACCTAATCTTAAACCTTAATCCTAACATTAAACCTTAATCCTAAACCTTAATCTTAACACTAAACCTTAATTCTAAAACCCTAATCTATCTTAAACCCTAACCTTAACTCGAATTTAAAACCAAAAACCCTAAACCGAAACAAAAACCAACCCGACACCCCTTGTTTCATTTTAACCCATTTTAATCAAACAAGCACCTCAATCTAGCATCCTAGCACCACTATGACCTCACCACCATGTCACCAAGCAAGCATACAAGCACCTCCATCACCACCCTTAGCCACCAAGTTAGTCTTGTCACCTCCTTGTCATCCCATGTCTATTCGCGCCCTTGTACACCTTCCACCACTCAAAGCTACACTTCTATCCTCTCATACTCACCTTATAGCCTTCATTAGTCACTACCTATAGTCCTTGATCCCTACTCCAAGTATACTTGGGCACCAAGGGGTTTTCGAACCCTATATATAGCCAAAACTCCTACCCCATTCAAACACACCTCAAAAATTCATCCTAAAACCCTAATCTAAAACCCTAAACCTTAATCAAAAACTCTAAACCCTAATTTCATTTTAAACCTAAACCTTGATCCTAAACCTTAATCCTAAACCCTAAACCTTAATCCTAAACCCTAATCTTAATCCTAAACCTTAAGCTATCATAAACCCTAACCCTAATTTGAATTCAAACCAAAAACCCTAACCTGAGACCAAAACCAACCCACACCCTTTTTCTTTCATTTTTTACCCATTTACACCTAAGCTAGCACCCTAACACCTTAAGCACCTCTATGACTAACCTACTACCACCCTAAGCAAGCATACAAGCACCTCCATCACCACCCTTAGCCACCAAGTTAGTCTTGTCACCTCTTTGTCATCCCATGTTCATCCGCACCTTTATACACCTTCCAACACTTAAAGCTACACTTTTAGCCTTTCATACTCACCCTATAGCCTTCATTAGTCACTACCTACAGCCCTTGATCCCTACTCCAATCATAAAACTTGGGCACCAAGGGTTTCGACCTATATAAATAGCCAAACCCCCCACACTTTCAAACACACCTCAAAATTCATCATACACACAAATGGAGCTTTAAACCAGACAAAGGAAGATCAAATAAGGAAGAACTCAGCAAATTTAAAGTCAAGAATCAAGAAAAGGAAGCCCTTAAAGTTGTTTTCTAGGCGTACGAACCAAAAACCCTTAATTCCTTACCTTGTTCAATAAGCTCACAATATGTTTTAAATCTTTCATAAGGCTTGTAAGATCCTATATGAACCCTTGTTAAAACCTTGGATCCTCAAACCCATGCGTTTTTAATTAAAACCCTAAAAATGACCCGTTTTGATTTTCTAGCTAACGAATCCTTTTTTTTAACTTTTGTTACGTTAGAACATCTTATTTTAGCGTATTCTAATAAGCGATGACCTGCAAAACTCTTTTGGATTTCAAAAATATCAAATTATGAATTTTGGACTTGATTTGCAAATGTTTTCATGCATATGGGTATATATCGTAACTTTTTGAAATTTATAACTAGAGGGACTGAAAATGTCATATTCCTAAAGATATAACTACGAGGGGCTGTTTTGCCAAGTTCTAAAGTTAAAGGTTTAAGTTATATATACTTTATATATAAAGGACTAAATTTGAAAAAAGTTTATAAATCAAGGGTATATATTGCCATTTATTCTTAAAAATATAAAATATAATATTTTTATATAAATTAAAAATATATATATAAATATTATAAAACTTAATTTTATTAAAACCCGACACATTTATCGTTATTGATCAATAATCGACGCATTATAAAAACAATTACGTTATATATTTTACGTAATTTATCATCGACTAGCTTTTGAAGAAACGTAAAATCTTATCGTATCACATTACTAAGGAATTTCATGTGAGGGGTTCCATTTGGGTATTTGTTTTGACGAGTTTGCTGGGTTTACGATTTAAATTGCCCTGACTCCTCAAACGATATTACATGGCCTCTGGATTATGATAGCCCGAACAGTGATACAATATTTCTATAAATTAATAAATCAAATTTGTATGTTAAACTCTTTAAAGTTTTGAGACCTAAACAATCAAACTAAGACTTGACATATTACCCCAGGTTGCGTGACAAGGCCGTTACTTTCACTTGATATACTTTTGCCATTAATCAGATTTCCCTGTTAAGGTGAGTTCATAGCATTGCTTTTAAAATGTTTTAATGTTTCATAAACCCGCGAGGGGGATACATGCTATAAACTATGAATACAAGTATTTTTCCAACTGTATGCTATTCTGATGCATTATTGCCTAAGTCCTTACTTTTTCCATTAAGACCCCACTATCATGAACCGTTAATTACTTTTTGGAGTAAGCGCGAATGTTGTGAATAGATCTATTTGGGACTGAACTCCCCCGTTGGTGTACCTATACTTTCTGGTAACCAAACGCACTTCATTTGAATAACTATGTGGGTGTTTGGCAAAGGCACCCGTTGGGGAAACTTCTGGTTATTATTGATTATCGGGGCAACTTCTGGTGATTATTAATTATCTCAATGTCTCGGTGTCATGAGCTTAGGGCAATAATACTGTTTTCTATAATAATTGTACTCATTGCAATTATTACACTTATGGGTGTATAACAACGTAACCCACTATTGAACTTGTATTCAAACTGTTTAACATAAACCTATGAATTTCACTCAACCTTTGTGTTGAGTTTTTAGCATGTTTATCTCAAGTAACTAAGCATCTTATGGCACGGAGTGGAACGGACTTGAAGATGGCTAAACTGTTATCATTCAAACTTTATGTTTCTAGATTTTGGGATCTCTCTTCTTGTAAAACTCTAATGAATAAATGAATGATAACTAAATTTTACAAAAACGTCTCTTTACGAGTTATTTTCTATGATTATGACTATTCTACTCTGAAATAATACCCCAGATTAGCTTCCGCTGCTATATTTGTCAAAATGGGGGTGTTATAAGTAAACCCTAACATCAAGGAGGTAGTGAAGAAGGAAGTCATAAAGCTACTTGACGTAAGATTAATCTACCCCATCTCCGATAGTCCTTGGGTGAGTCCTGTCCAGATTGTCCCAAAGAAAGGAAGAATGACCGTAGTAAAGAATGAGAAGACCGAGCTCATCTCATAAAGGACGGTCACCGAATGACGCGTATGCATCGACTATCGTAAATTGAATAACGCAACTCGGAAAGATCACTTTCTCCTCCCGTTTATCGTAATCGACTATCGTAATCGACTATCGTAAAGAATGAGAAGAACGAGCTCATCTCATAAAGGACGGTCACCGGATGACGCGTATGCATCGACTATCGTAAATTGAATAACGCGACTCAGAAAGATCACTTTCTCCTCCCGTTTATCGATCAGATGCTCGAGCGCCTGGCGGGGCATGAATACTACTATTTTCTTGACGGGTTTTCAGGGTATTTCCAGATCCCTATTGCTCTGGAAGACCAAGAGAAAACCACATTCACCTGCCCATATGGCACCTTTGTATACAAACGAATGCCATTCGGATTATGCAACGCGCCTGCAACTTTCCAGCGATGTATGACAGTCATATTTCAAGAACTAATCGAGGATAGCATAGACGTATTCATGGATGATTTCTTCATCTTCGGTAACTCCTTCGACCACTGCCTAAAGAACCTAGAAAAGATGCTAAAAAGATGTGAGGAGACCAACCTCGTGCTAAACTAGTAAAAGTGCCACTTCATGGTAAAGGAAGGAATCGTCCTCGGTCATAAGGTCTCGGGATCGAGGATTGAGTTCGATAAAGCAAAAATCGAGGCAATCTCCAAATGAGTCGTCCTTAGGTTCATCTTCTGAGAGGTCATTGGATTTATCTTCACCTTCTTCTAGGCCATCTCGCAAGAGATGTAGGTTCCCTACTACTTTGGTACCATCTACTCATAGTTTCAAGATTGATAGCCCCATACTCCGCTGATCTTTTACACTCGCAAGAGGTTATAGATTCATACACACCAGAGGGATACGAGAGAATCATATAGAGGTGGATCCTGCTGATGGCAAAGGTTGTTGCAGATGTAGGTGTTAGTGAGGTAGTTGTAGCCTCACCCTGAGGATAGGTGAAGGTATTGATTTGAGATGCTGCTATTTGATGTTTAGGAATGGATGATGATGATTTTTGAGACATGAGGCTAGTGGCCGGTCAGACACAAGAGAGATCGATGTACATCCATTAGTTATTGGTGATAGTTCTAAGTCTTCTAGAAGAGGTATACCTGATCTTGAGGATACTATTTATGATATAGTTCACTACAAGTTAGAAGTGTTCGTATTGATAGGAGTTCACTTAGATTGAGACCACTCAGAGACAGTTGGAGACTAGTCAGTTGGTAGCTAGTGGAGAGCGAGTTAGTTTGGTTGAGAGGATTAGGAGTTTGAGATTGGAGTACCTAAAGGTTCAAGCTATGTTGAGTATAGGGAGAGATCGGATTGACAGTATTCGTTGGCACATGGAACTTTCACAAGAGGAGTTTTGTCAGGTTCGTAGGATCGTGAAGATACTCGAAGAGACTTTTTAGGAGGTTGGAGTCTGTAAAGGTTAACGAGACCATTGGGTTTTCGCCCTTAGACTAGTAGTACCATGATCATGTGGACACTTAGACCTGATGATTAGGTCTAGATGTTTGCAGTAGAAATAATCATAAATCAGTACCTATCTTGATTGATTGTAACAATTATTCATTTCATCCGTGAAATGAAAAGCTTTTTTGATTCTCTCCGCGTATTTATCTATATTGTTATTTTTACTTGTTCAGGAAATACATGTTCTGTTTATATATTCCTATAAAAAACCATATTTACCATTTAAAAAGGCATATCTCATATCCGAACTCATCGTGTGGTTAATGTCTTATACATAAAAAATGACTACACTCGCTCTGTATTACCCTAAGCAATCGAAGAAACTCTTAACCGACGTGTGGAATAGCGTTGGCTGATCATAAGAGCGACCCATGCCGCCAATCTCTCAAGGTGAGAATCAAAGCCAGAGCGGCAGTTGACGACGATAATGGTAATGGCGTAATGAGATGTGGTAAAAATGGAAATGGTGGAAATGGAAATCCAAATGAGAATGGAGAGGTGATAGACCTGTGGCAAGAAAGAATGCACATATCAGACTTCATGAAGTGGCACCACTCAACTTTAAGGAAATAGAAGGAGTGTCAGATGTGATAAGTAGTTTGAGAATGAAACAGTGTTCCATAACAGCAACTGCCTCAAGAAGTCCCAATTTAATATGCAACTGAACCTTGTTGAACAGTTTTTTTGTATGCCCTACACTGGTGGAACTCACACAAGAGAACCATTGGGACTGAGGTTGCTTTTGCCATGTCATAGAGAGAGCTCATGAAGCTAATGACTGAAAGTTACTACCGCAATAAAAATAAGATTTAAGAATAATTAGAAACTGAAATTGGAACATAACCGTGAAGATCATGATTTGACTTCTTATACTAAATTCAGAGTTTTTTTTTTTTTCTTACTATGTAGTGTCACTTAGAGGCACCTTAGGAAGAGGATCAGGTTGAGAAATTCATTAGATCTCTCTCGGATAATATCCAGGGTAATGTAATTGCTGCGGAGCCCACGAGACTCTATGATGCTGTTAGGATTTCCAACAACTTAATGGACCAAAAGTTGAAAGGTTATGCTATGAAAAACATTGAAAACAAAAGAAGATTGGAGGTTAATTAGAGAGACAACCATGGTCAACAACCACCATTTAAAAGGCTAAATGTAGGAGGTCAGAATGTAGCAAGAGCATATGCGGCTGGCAACAATGAAAGAAAACCATACTAATGGACTATTGCTTTATCGTAACAAGTTGCAATCTTCACATGAAGGACCATACACAGTGTATATGTGGGAAGTGTAACAAGGTTTGCCTTGACCCAGGATTGTAAGGTCACAAATTCCACTACTTCTACCCAGAGGGGTCAAGTAGTGAATCAGAGAGTTTTAACTTGTTTCGAGTGTGGAAGGCAAGGACACTTCAGGAGTGATTGCCCAAAGCTGAAAGATCAAAACTGTGGAAATAAGGCTGGAAACAAGAACGGTGTTAGTGAAGCAAGAGGAAAAGCTTATGTGTTGGGTGGAGGAGAAGCTAACCCCGATTCCAATGTCGTTAAGGGTACGTTTCTTCTCAATAACCATTATGCTTCTATGATTTTTTATTCAGGATCCGATAGAAGTTTTGTTCGACTACTTTTAGTACTTTGCTTGATATAACCCCCGATACTTTAGACGTTAGCTATGCTGTCGAATTAGCTGACGAGAGAATTTCTAAAACTAATACCATACTTAGAGGCTATATGTTAGGATTGTTAGGTCACCTATTCGGTATTGACCTAATGCCGGTAGAACTTGGTAGTTTTGACGTCATCATCGGCATGGATTGGTTAGTGAACCATCATGCGGTAATCGTTTGTGACAAAAAGATCATGCGAATTCCCTATGGAGATGAAGTTTTGATAGTTCAAGGTGATAGAGACGGCAAAGGAGAAAAGTCAAAGTTGAGCATTATATCGTGCACTAAAACTCAGAAATATATTGAGAGAGGTTGCCTAATTTTTCTGGCACAAGTGACGAAGAAGGAAACCGAAGACAAGTCGGAGGAGAAGCGACTTGAGGACGTGCCGACTGTACGGGACTTTCCGGAGGTTTTTCCAGAAGACTTGCCTGGATTACCGTCTACGCGACAAGTCGAATTTCAAATCGATTTGGTCCCTGGTGCTGCACCTGTGGCACGCGC
>BQNB010104882.1:0-17170 GCA_026074375.1 Tanacetum coccineum
TACTATTAATGACTGGGATGCCAAGGATCATGAATAAGATGGTGAATTTAACCATGCAAAACCCGCATGGTCCTCGGCTCGAGTCTGCTCAAGAATCGCGAGTCCCACATCACCTCTCACTTATGTTCTCTTATTAATGTGCTGGTAAACCACAAGCGCTCCATTAACAACCCATATAAGAGATGTGCGATTTTCATGGGTTTGCATAGTATTCACATTTGCTATATCTAAAACGGGAATTTTGTTTTAGTACTTTTAAATTTATACTTTTAATCTTGACATCATCCTATCAAAAGTTCTCGGTAGCTCTATTGAACGCACAAAGAAGCGGAGAAGCGGGTCAGCGCGAAGCATAATAAAAACCCGACTTCTTTAGGGAAGCAAAACGACCCGCCTTATACCTCTCTTATAGTTTGTTCACTATGGGTGAGCCGATTTACCAATTGACTAACGATGTATTTAGATATAATGATACATATACAATATAGCAATTATAATACATATAAGGTTTCTATTAAACATTTTAAAGTTTTGGGTTCTATTTTAAACATTTTAAAATTTCAGTGGTATATTTTAAACAATTTAAAATATAAGATTCTAAAATGTAAATTCATATTAACAATCAATGATCACAAGACAATAACATAATATTCAATTATTTATACTTATCACATGTTAACAACCTACTGATAGATAATTAAGTGCTAATAGAATTAAGTTAAGGCTCTGATTACCACTGATGGGTTTTCTATACCCTAACTATATTAACATAAAGCGGAAACAACAATTAATCTAGGGCAAGAAGGAAACAAAACCTTAAAGGATCTTAACCTAATAAATAAAAGCAACTTAAAATAAATAAATAAATAAGAAAATACTAACCTTTGAGAAAATCCAATTTCTCACACACAGACCACCTTGGTCGAACTTGGAGGCAAGTACTCAACCAAGAGTACCTCTAATAGGTCACACCCACGAACCAAAGAGAAAAGGGATTCAAAGTCCTAAGATCTCGTTACACGTGTTGACTCTTATAAGAGTAGGAATGAGAAAGAGAGAATGAGCAAATAAAGCCTTGGCATGCCCCTCTATTTATATTGAAAGTGTTATCCGTAAAGATTTTAGCCTAAAACATACAATCCGGAGGTCGGGGAGGATAAAAGAAATAGAGAGCCATATTCTTAAGAGAGAAAAGTAGAAAGGGAAAGATGTGTGTGTTTTCTAAAGAGAAAAACACACACACTTTATGAAATATAAATGATTATCCTCACCCCTCCATGGAAGTATAGAGGGGGTTATATAGGCGTGTGACACCATTACTATCCTAACTTGACATTATTAGTCCCTACGTGTCACGCCTTACAATATCTAATGTAATTCCGTATAAGTCGACATATTTTAAAGCTAACAATCTTCCCCCAATATGTGTACATACGGAATTACTTACAATGTTCCTATTAAGTATACTTACAAACAAAATAAAGTTTTCAAAAGTGCTTCTAGTGCTGAAGATGACTTTGGGTCTTCTTGTCTTGATACCTGTACTACAGCTTGGATCTTCTGTGACTTTCCTTGATCTGGAACCATTGTAGTATGCATGACTTGGATTAATTTCCCCCCAATTCATGCTGCATGTCTTGAAAAGCTTTCTTTATAGACTTCTTTTTAGTGAAGTTTCTGAATCAGCTTCCCCCCAAAACCAACATCTGTATCTTGTGCAGATTATGAAACATTGATGTAGCTTGAACGATCTTTTAACATTGACATTTAAAGTGCACATCGGAATTTTGTAGAAGAATCATCCAATACCTAAAGTACACACCTTATCACTATTACCGAAGTCGAAACCGTAGCACCAAAATCAATTAAGATCCGAAAATGCACTTTTCTTCCTCCGGAATAGCGCTAATGTAAATTGCTACACCAAAGTCAACTAAGTCCTGAGTGTGAGCAATATATCCCTTAAAGGATTCATCCTTTACATGTGTACATCTTACATCAACTAATACTACTTCTTATACTTTATCATGACATTCGGTCTTGGTGAATATCTGTTTGAGAGAACATGCAAGAGATTAGCAATAAATCTTCTCACGCTTGTAGAATACTTCACAAACCATACTAAGTAAAGTAGTTTATACTACTTCCCCCCGGAAGTTGACCTGATTACATCAAAGTATACATTTTCTCCCATGATGGTTTCGAACTCTCGAAAGCATCATTGACGTGTACGACCATATACTCGAGAAGTTCTTGTCATAAGCAACAATCTTGAAAAGTTATGAAAGACATTAAAGAACTTTGAAAGATTTTGCTGAGACTGTAAAGTATCATTGACATTCTGTAGCTTCAAATATCCTGTGAGAATTGCTGATTATATCACAACCTTTAAACTCTCTGGCTAACTTACCAACCTCATATTCTGTCGGCTATTGCTGTGACCACTTGGTGAAGTAAACCTGATATACCAAACTTGAAAATGAAGTAAAATCCCCCAAATTTGTTACTTAAGCTTGCGCTATTATTAATTGAAGAACGGTGCAGAAGAAAGCCTCTAAGTACCCTATACACTTAACTAAGAGGCATAAGAAACACCTCTTGAAGCTATCCACATCTGCATCTACATGTGACACTGAGTACCACAATGTAACTCCTTTAAGTGATAGTTATCTAGGTCTTCAACCAACCACCTTGACTACCGGAAACTAGATAATCCAAGTCTCAATCATAACTGTATACGTTCAAGCAAGTCATCAATCGATAGAGTGGGTTTAAAGAAAAGGGGTAGAAAGTAGAAGGAAGCCTCGATGATGAAATAAGTAGAAGCCTTCGTGAAACCCACTTCAATCTCAAATAAGGGATACCAAATCAACTTCGTGATCACTTGACATTAAGGTCCAAATCTATAGCCGTTTTGACGTTTAAGTGAATCTTTAATGATCGTTTTAGGATTAAGTGTTGTGTTTGCTTTGGTGTTTCTATTTTGATTATTAGATTCCCAAATTCGGTCATATGGACAAAGTCGGTCACATGCCCACCTGAGGTGATAAGTCTTGGTGCACGATATGATGTGACAAACCGCTGGCTAAAAATGTTGGCAAATCGTTGCCTTGACATAGAATAAACCGCTGCCAGTATCTGATCAAACCGCTATAAAAAATTGGCAAACCGCCACTAGTATCAAACCGCTACCTATGGTCAAACTACTGCCTAAGCAAACCACCACGTCTAAGCAAATCGCTGCCTAAGCTTAGCAAACCGCTGCCAGTCAAACCGCTACCTGCCAAACTGCTGCCTAAGCAAACCGCTACTTAAGTCAAACCACTACCTAAGCTTACCAAACCGCTACCAGTCAAACCACTGCTTGGATTTTGACCAAACCGCTACGGACTTTTAATTTTGGCAGAGTTTTGTTTGGGTTGACCATGAAAAGAGTAAATCGCTGACACCTGTTTTGTCAAACCGCTGCCTAGTAAAGAACCAAACCGCTGGTTCATTTCTTTACCAAACCGCTACTAGTAAAAATATCAAACCGCTGCACAAGAAGACAAACCACTGCCCGATAAAGGGGACCATAGCCAAACCGCTACCTGTACCTCTTTTTGTTTTCTTGCAACAATTCGACTAAAAAAATATGGTACGATTCTTGTCCTAAACCTATACAAACCGCTACCAAGAGCTAAGAAGCTTAACTTAACTTCGAAAATAAGCTCAATCTCCTAAATAAGCCATGAAAAAGCCACGAAAAACTTAGGAAATAAGCTATGACATGTAGGAACAAGGAAAGTACAAGACTTTTTGAACCAAATAAGTAAAAAGAACTCGAAAATAAGAGAAAATAAGCCACGATCTTATAAGCTTCAAATAAGCTAGTTTACAAAGAAAAGAAGCCACAGATTTAAGTAAAAACGAAGCTAGAAACTAGTAGAAGTGAAAAGCTTAAAGCTTTAGACCAAATAAGCCACAACTTAAAAGAAGCCGTGAGCTTATGAGCTCAAAATAAGCTCGAAATAAGCTTAAAATCCACAAACACCTTAAAAATAAGCAAACCACAAACACCAATTCCTCCTAGGCTCTGATACCACATGTTATCCCACTAGTTATCCATACACAACATATTAAGCAAACCAAATAAGCGCTAATAAGCCAAATTAAATAAGAAGAAAAGAGAGAAAGGAAAATAAAAGAATATTAGATTAAGAGAGAAAGGTGGGGGATCTTTTACATATGTGAAAGAGCACACATAAATGACCAACACCCTCTCCATGTGTGAAGAGGTTTCTTTTATACCCTTAGCCTTCTAGTTGGTACATGGGCTTTCTAAATGGGTCGGGCTTGGCTTAACTTGGGCTTTGAACCTGAAACATGGACAACATTATGTTACAATCCAAGCCCGTTAATACTCGACTAGCCTATTACATTACAAGACCCAATTTGACTTAATAAGAACAATAACATTATTGTTTGACTTAATATATGGGTATGAAAATCAGAGGGTAGTTAATGTTGCTGGGGCTAGGGAGAATGTAGGAACTCAAGTAGTGCCAAAGTCTAGGATTCAGTGTTATAGTTACAAGGAATATGGGCATGTATCAAGAGAATGTCAAAAACCAAAACGAGCAAAGGATGCAGTTTATCACAAGGAAAAGATGCTATTGTGTAAGCAAGAGGAAGTTGGAGTACAGTTGAATGCAGAGCAAACTGATTAGAAGAATGACACTAATGATGAATCTAACGATCAGGAATTAGAAGCCCATTATATGTACATGGCACAGATTCAAGAGGTTACTCTAGATGTTGCTGACAATTTTAGACCCATCTTTGATGATGAGCCATTGCAAATGGTACAAAATAATAATGATAACTATAATGTGTTTACTATTGAAAATGAACATCCTGAGCAACCTGAATCTGTTAATGACACATATCAAGAGGAACACAATGACAATAACATCATAATTGATTCATTGGATATATGTTATGATAGAGATCAGGATGACCAGGATGATACTAATGAACTTGCTCAAGAACGTGATTTGCTTGCTTCTTTAATTAAAAAACTAAAATGTGAAATTGATGATAGCAAAAACCGTAATAAATTTTTGGAAACATCAAACAAGGCTTTAGTTGATAAATTGAAAGGTGAAATTGAGGATTTTAAAACCAAAAATAAAAGTTTAGAATCATCAAATAACCATTTCAAAGAAGCAAACAATGAACTGTCTAAGACTAATCAGTTGATGTTCAAAGACCTTAAGAAGTTCCAAGCTGAACTTGATAGGTATCATGATGTGAATTATGCGTCAAAGGTGGCAATCGATTATGTAAAAGCTAAAGGGGATTTAATGTCATACAAAATAGAATCTGAAAAGTCATCTAATGAATATACTCGAAAGATAAATGATTTAAATCAAACAATTTCGGATATGAAAAAGGAGCTTTTTGCACATCAAGAAACCATCTCCATAATGTCACAAGAAAAAGAGGCTCAGATTAAGTTTTACAAAACTCGTGAAGACAAAGAACTTGATAAGGTCATTGCTTTAGAAAACAAAGTCAAGGTTTAGGATGATATTGTATATAAAATTGGTCAATATATTCAAACAATGAATATGCTTAATCGTAATTGTAAAACGAGTTTTGCCAAACCTGAGTTCCTCAAGAAAGCTCAAAGAGCGAATCCTCATCTGTATGATATAGGTTGCTATAATGATAATCTTGCTTTAATGTTAGCCCCTGAATATGACGAAATGATTCGTCTTGACAAAGAAAGTCGATCAAAATTAAGCGATTTGATCAGACCTTTTAATTATGACCAGTTGATTAACCTTTATGATTTGTTCGTTCCACAACGTGAAAAGTCGCCTGAACAACAATATTTTTCAAAAGAGTCAAAAATGAGTCATACGTCTACTAAAAATGATATTTCCAAAGAGTCTTTTAATAAACAAACAACTTTGTTAAAAAAACGAATGGATGAATCCATTTTATGGGATCATAAGTGTAAAAGCTCTAAATAAAATTTTAAAATTAAAAGAAGTGTTGACATGATTTGTGATGGAGTGGAACGTTGCAAACAAACAATCGCTAAAAGAACATATTTTGGTCAAATAGATCTATTCATTCAAAACACAATCGAAGGAAAATTTTGCCCCCAAGTTAGGAGAATCAACGCCGACTTAGAAAAATTTCACTTGTGTTTGAAAGAGGAAATGGTTGCTGATTTGAGATACTTTAATTCTCTTGAACATGAAGTAGACTCTCTCAAATCTCAACTGGACACTCAAAAAACACAGTTTTTGAATGAAATCGACCGACTTTTAAGGGAGTATTACTATGCTGATCACGTGAATGCAAATGAAGTTACTAATTTGCAATGTGATAATCTGGAAGCCTTAGAAAAATGTCAATGTCTTGAAAAAGATCTTTCAAAAAGTAGAACAATGTCAAAGAGTTTTGAAGCACTTCAGAAACATGCGATTAATCTTGAACTTGATTTACAACAATGTAAAGAAAATATAAAAAATGACAAATCTTTCAAAGAAAATCAGTCAAACGTATTTTTGAAAGAATGTGAACAATATTTTGAAATTCAAGACTTGAAAGCTCAATTACAAGATAAAGGCATTGCAATAAGTGAGTTGAAGAAACTCATTGAAAAGATGAAAGGAAAATCTGTGGAAACTAAGTTTGAAAAATTATCAGTTATTCGACAATCGAATACTTTTAAAAGTCAAAGACAACCAATTTTAGGAAAACCGGCTATTTTTTCTGATTCTCTTAAAAAGAAAGATTTTTTAAAGTCAAAGTCAGTTACCAAAAATAATGTGTCCAATGATTTTTCAAAACCAGTCACTACACAGATTTTGCGTCATAATACAAAGTCAATCTTAAAGAACACAAATGTGATTGCTCCAGGAATGTATAAAGTTCACACAGAGCTCAATCAAACTAGAACACCACAGTTGCCTCAAGATATTAGGAAAACTAACAAACGCGTGTCCTTTTCTGTAAGAGTAATTCCCTCTACTAGTGTTAGCAGACCACAACTTAAGAGCAATCGAATAGGAGATAGAGTCATGTCTAACAATAGTTAAGGTAAGAAGCATGAAGTAGAAGACCAACGCAGGAATTTTAAGTTTTCAAGTAATAAAACGTTTGTAACTGTGTGTAATGACAGTTTGAATGCTAAGACCTCGAATGTAAACTTTGTTTGTGTTATTTGTGGAAAATGTGTGCTAAATGACAATCATGAAATGTGTGTTCTTCATTATATTAATGGCATTAATTCTAGGACTAGACAGCCAATTGCTGTGCCTATTAGTACTAGAGAACCCAAGCAAACTGTGAACAAATCTGTTGCAACATCCCATAAGAAATCAGTTGCCACAGACTCTACTATCAAGAAACCTAGAAACATAATTAGGAAGATATATGAGCAAGTTAGTAAGACATGCAGTTAGTGGTACCCTAAGTTTACACCACCCGGATACAAATGGAAACCTAAGTTCACAATAGGAAATGTCAACATAAATGTAAGTATGTCTCTAGGAAATGCATCTAGATATGCTAATATTTTGGAACCTATGACTCCTAGGTGTTCCACTCTGTCCAATACTCCATTGTCTTCTAATTCTTTTGCAACTCGTAGACATAATTCTATTCATCGTTGACTCTAGGTGCTCAAAGCACATGACGGGAAATCTCAAACTTCTAACTAATTTTATGGAGAAATTTTTGGGTACGATGAAGTTTGGAAATGATCAACTTGCACCGATTCTTGGTTATGGAGATTTGGTTCAAGGAACTATAACTATCAAAAGGGTTTATTATGTCGAAGGGCTAAATCACAATTTATTCTTTGTCGGTCAATTGGATGATGCAGATTTAGAAGTTGTGTAACACCCCCAAAATGGGTCGCAGCGGAATAAGGATCCGGGGCGTGTTACTTCAAGATCAACAGCACAAGATACCATGGTATCTTTTGGCAGGATAAGTCCTAACAGTTTCTTGTCTTCTATTCTGCTGGTGGTGGTAATCATTGTTACGGTTGTGATCGTTTATGGTTATTTTGAATAGTTGTGGTTGTGTATTGTTGAGTGGTTAGTGTTGTTGCGATATTTGGGGCAGTTGTTGTTTTTGATGGTGTTTCTTTTATCTTCAAACGTTCGTTTATGATTATTAGTTTCTTGCACAGAATCACGCTTTATTATTTGATCCATTAGTCTGTGAGCTATGTTGGTAGCTTCCTCCAGAGTCTGAGGTTTTGAAGCAGTAACGTTTCCTTTAATTCTTTGGGGCAATCCCCCGATGAAAGCTTCCAAAAGTTTCTCAGAATTTGGCACCATGTTTGGACATAAGACTGCCAATTCCTGAAATCTTCTAATGTAAGTCTTGAGATCATCTCCTTTCACAACCAAGTTGTAAAATTTGTCTTCCATTTTCTTGACTTTAGTTCGAGGGCAATACTTTATTGGGTCAAGATCCTTTTTAATTCGTCCAAGTGATCTTAATTGGCTTGTTCTTTATCCGATGTGGTTGGGCTATGCATTCCCCAGACAAGGCATCATATGGTTAGAGTACTAGTACAAATGTTACTCTGTCTTCCCGCACACTTGCTACGAGAAAATACCGATTCATAAGTTCAAAACCAACAATGAGGTTAACAGCTCCTTCGTGCCAGTTGAATAGAAAAGGATTGACAGTTTATGAAATCCTTTGTAGTTTCTCTTTTGCTACAGGAATTTCTCTGGGACCAGTGTTCCTATTGGGATTGTCGGCATTTGCCATGGTAGCAGCTTGTGCTTCCAGAGCGGTGGTAATACCATCAGTAATGAGTTGCTGGATGCATCCCCCCCCCCCCCCCCCCCCCCCCTAAAGTTATTGGATGGTGTTTCAGAGTTGACGTCCTTTTGGAGGCATCTAGCAACATAAGACAAAATATTAGTAAGAATGATATCACAAGTTTTAAAAGAAAATGTGATGTTTAAAATGCTTAAAGATAATGCTCATTTTTAATTTTAAGCACATAGAGATTATGGTATATTCATAATGATGAAGACGGAGTAGTGACAATGATGGGAGATGATGATGAAAGAGAGATAAGCTGGAAATAAGGTACGAAACGAGATTCCTTTGTATAAACAACTTGCCTTTTTACTGTACATAGTCAAGATTTGACAAGCGTTTTTATTTATACCACACATCCCGTGGCTAGGATAAAGCTATAAATAGTCTAAGAGTTTGTTGACATCCTAAAGATCTTCCTGATCTGTTTGGTGACGAGCTTGGATCTCCTCATGATTGGTCAAGATTAGAAATTATTTAGTGAGCAAAGCAATCTTTCCTTTTGCCCTAAACTGCTTCTTTGAAGTTTGATAATCTGAGTACGGATCTCTCAAGTTCAAGTCTTAGTTGTTACCATTTCATCGTATGATCATTATATCATTAATACGTCTTACTACCATTTCTCATGCGGTGAAAAAGAGTTCATCTAAGTTAATATCAAAAATACTTTTGATTTATTCCTCATGATGTTCTAGATGCATCTTAATTGAACTTTTTCCTATTTCAAATATTTGAGGTGAGGTAGGAGTATAAACTGAGAAAGATGGTGATACCAAATTACCAATTTGATCCGAGATGAATATAAGATAACTAGTTTTAAGGAAGAATGGATTTGCCTTCTGAGGTGGTAATAGTTCTTTAGGAACAAAGAAATATCGGGATCAAATAGTAGTGATGGTGGTAATACCAGAGATGGAGTCAAAATAACTGGTGGAGTAATAGAATCTTGTGGTGAAATAGGTGATTCTTTAGCATAAAATGCTTCCACGTCCTTCAAATATGGATTATTATAGAAAAGTAAGAAAGTTGGTGGGATCATACCGTCCCTAGAATCTTCCGAAGAGTTAAAAGAACTGCTTTCTGATGAAGTTGGGAAATAATCCGATGACCGAATTACAGTTAAGTACTTCATAGAGAAAAAGCATCCTCAATATCGAAAGTAGAGTGGTTGGGAGAAGACATTGTTCTGTTAAAAACCCAGTTGTAAATAACATAAGTTATTTATGGTATAATATAGTATAATAATTATGTGTCTTTAAATACTGATCTAGAATGTAGTGGCACGGAGGACTTTGATGGCTAGAAAAGAAATGTGGTTATAGTTAAGGTTTTGATCTTGTTCTCTATAACCATGGCGCTGATACCAATCTGTAACACCCCCTTTATTACAAATAGCATCGAAAGCTAATCTGGGGTATTACTTCATGGGATAACACAATATAATCAAAAAAACGACATCCAAAGAGATGTTGTTCAAAAGATACGTTATATTCATTTAAAATCAGATTTATACAAGGATTGTCCCAAATCAAGTTACAACAATGTTAATGATAACCGTTTTTAGCCATCTTCATGTTCATGCCACTCGATGGCCATAATTTTCTCTATTACTGAGAAAATTTAGCTAAAATTTCAACACAATGGTTGAGTGAAATTCATAGATTGAAATGTAATAGATTGAATACAAGTAATCATAATGGAAATATTGTATTGGAGGATAATTATCATGAGAACATTATTATCCTGGAGAACAAGATTATCCATGGAGAATATATACCACCCAAAACTCATGAATCACTATAAAGAGATATTAAAGAGATATTGGAGTAAACTACCCAAGGAGACATTTAAAGAAATAATGGGAAGATACTACCCAGAAATAGATATTAAAGATATATTGGGGAGATATTACCGAAAGGGGGAGTATGTAAAGAGATATTGGGAGATACTACCAAATAGATATTAAAGAGATATTGGGAGATACTACCCAAATAAATATTGAAGAGATAGTTTTCATATACCTAGGCAATATATATCAAGGGATTTTAGCATATAGTTTAGAAAACACGCATCCTGGTATTATAGGAAGTATCACGGATTAAAAAGTATTTAAAAGGAAAAAAAAAAAAAATAAAAGTTAAGAACTCATAAGTCCTTTGAAAAGATAATCACATTGTTTATAAGATACATGAGTAAATAAAAGTGTTTGTACACAAGCATTATCCCCATCGCGGGGTTATAAAACATAAATTAGTAAAGGCGAAGTTTTCTGAATCTCACCTGAATAAGTTAGTTGTAATAAATATTCCAAAATAAACTGACCACAGTATCATAATCTTAAAAGGGAAGTTTAAATAGCAAAGGATAGTAAACAGCCACGACACGCAACCTGAGTAAATTAGCAAGTCTTAGGATAGATTGTACTCTAGAACTCTGTTCTGAGAGTCTAATATTGTTATAGTTTGAATTGGAAATTTGAATTTATTGTATTACCGTTAGGGCCATCATAATTCAGAAGTCATTCAGTAAACGTTTTAGGAGCTAGAGCACTTTAAATCGTAAACCCAACATCTTAGTCAAAACGTAATACCAAGATGAAACCCTTAATATGAAGCTTCCTAGTATTGGAATACGATATAATCGGTTTTAAGCGTTTTGATCAATATATGGAAATGTTAAGCACGTCAAGCGTTAATTAAAGTTATGTTTTGTAAGGTTCTGAATACATTTTTATACTTTTTCAAAATGTTTCATTTTAGACCCTTGAGAATGAAAAATAGCAAAATATACCCTTAGAGTTTGCACTTTTACGAGTTTGGTCCTTCTAGTTTAAAAGATATACAAAGTAATTTTGAAAAGTGACATAATAACCCTAAAGTTTATAAATTGATAAAAATGACATTTTCAGTCCTTTTAGTTTATAAGTTTCAAAAAGTTACGATATATATCCCTTGCATGGAATACTTTTGCAAAACAAGTCCAAAATGCCACGCAAGTTTATTTTGAAGTTTCTAATTGATATTAGCAGGTTATAGCTTGTTAATATAAGCTAAAATATGAAGATTTAACATGATCAAAGTTTAAAATAACGATTCGTTAAGCTAGGAAGCAAAACGGGTCAAATTAGGGTTTCAAAATGTAAACGCGCGGTTTTTAAGATCAAATTCCTTCAATAATCAATAAAAGTGGCTATATTAACATTAATTAAGCATGTTAGTATGGATTATAACAACATTTAACCTTTATAACATTTAGTTTTAAGAAAAACGTAAAATTAGGGTTTTAGGTGTATGGTTTTGGATCAAAATAGAAAATGGGTATGAATTGAGTTATGAAACTTTAACAAGAGTATATTTAGGATAATATGAACATTATAAAGGAATAGGATCAGAATTATAATCCTTAGAGCCTGGGTTTGAGCTTATTGATCAAGAACAGATTGAAATGGGGTCGTTTCTCTTCGTACGCCTAGAAATGGAGCTTCTGGGCTTCAAGGCTTCAACTTCTCTCTTGATTACTGATCTTTGTCTTCTTAGGATCATATGGAGTCAGAAATAATGAGCATGATCCTGGATAGAGCTTCAAGGAAGCAAAAATGGAGTCTATGGGTCGTCTGGTCCAAATGAGCTCGTACGCCTAGTTTTCTTCACTTTGGGTCTTCAATCTTCCAAAGATTTTTGCTTGAATGATATTCTTAGATGAATACCTAGGATCATATGGAGCAGATAATGTTTCTCAATTGATTAAGAAAGAAGACGTGGGGGATGAGAATGATATGAGGGTTACATGGCCTCTTTTTATATCTTGAAAATCACTAGGTGACTAAGGGATTCTTGATTCTTATCTAGGAAAATCGGTCTGATGTGGAAGGCCATGGGAAGGGATAATGGTGAGTAATCAGCTAGAGACTTATTTTGGAGAGGTGGAAACCCCTCATTGTGTCGCGGCTGATGTGGAGGAAAAGAGGGATTTGTGGCCATGTTTGAGACCAAAGAAAGGTTAAAGGAGGTGTATAAGCTGCTTAGGAGTATTAAGTATCTTGTCATTGAGGTTTTTGCACATGGGTAGAAGATTAAATGGGTTAAAATAGCATGAAATGGGTAGCGGGTCTGTTTTTACATTCTAGGGTCGAACTCTTTTCCTTGCCTATATTTCTTATGCCATTGATATAGAATGATAGAAACATGTTCTAAGTTGTAATTAAGAAGTATAACGAATCGCAAGTTGTTTGGGTTAAAATGGGTCAAAAATAAGTAAGATTAGTCGCGGGTTGAATTAGGGCATATTAGGGTTTTTTTAGGGTTTTTGAGCTTATAATTTGTGTGTACTTGATCAAAGATGATAGAATATTGATCTTAGGCCTTGTATTAAGAATTACCAAAGAAAATTGATTGGTGGTTTAAGTTAAAATGGGACGAAAATGAGTGATTAAGCCGCGAGTTTCATTTAGGGCACGTATTGAGTTCATTAGGGTTTTCTATGTTTCTAACTTTTGTGCATTGCTAGGAAAATGATAAATAATGGATTGTAAACTCATATTATGAGTTTATAATGGCATTTGGTTAATTGTTCAGGATTAAAATAGTTAGAAACGAGTAAACGGGTCAAATGATACATTTAGGTACGTTTAGGGTTTCTCGGATTCATTTTACGTATAAATGAAATGAAATGATGAAATAAAGATTGAATATGATTGTCAAGGTTGCAAAATAAGTTATTACAACTTATTTGAGTGTTGGTTTAAGTTAGATGATAAATATCTGAGAAACGGTATGGTTTTAGTATTTTGCTCGGGTTAGGGTTTTCCTAGGTTTCATTTCATGAATCTTAGACATGAGAATGATTATAGAATGTAAAATTGAAGTAATATGACTTTTTTTTTAACTTGTACATGATAGATTATACATGATTCCTTGGGAAAACAGAGGTAAAATGGCTATTTGGACATCGTGCATTTATGACTTGTACATTATGCTTTAAAGGACTTGTACCTTATTTTGGAGGGAAAGTATTATTCAAATGAGATGTTATATGACTTGTATATATGCTTTAGTAGCTTGTACATTCGCTTTAGATATTAACCTTTCATAGAATTAGGGTTTAGAGGTATACAATAACGATTTAAAGCCCGTCGTGAGATAGAACGTTGCGAATGGTACATTATATGAGTAATGTACTTTGTAATAATGATATTAAGATATTGAATTGACATGTTATGATGTTTGCTTGACATATAAATAGATATAGATGGCATAGGTAGGTTGCGTGAGCTCGTCTACTTTAGTTATGCAAGTTACATCAGTTTTTAAACGACTTTTTGTGTCGTTCTATATACATCTTGTGTTATTGATCTGAGAAGTAACACGCCCCGGACCCTTATTTCGCTGCTACCCAATTTGGGGGTGTTACAATATGGCTCTGATACCAATTGTGGAATCATAGAGGGGGTGAATACGTTTCCATTATAAACTTAAAACTTTTGTATTAAATAACTAATCAAGTTTATACTACAATAACTATACTAAAGAATATCAAACAAAGCATATCATCACAACACAATATATAACACAAACATAGATGCAATGCAAATATAAATATAAAGCGATAAAGGCAAATATAAATGTAAAGCGATAAGTAAAAGAAAGCGTAAACTGGACATGATGATTTATAGTGGTTCGGCTACGAAGCTCATCTTCGCCCTACTCCACTCCCCGAGTACCCAACTCGAGAGTTACTTCACTAGATTAACAAACTCCTTTAAGGCGGAGGAAACCATACAACGTCGCTTATACATTATCCGGTACTAAGCTAAATACCAAGTCCTTCTTCGGGTACAACCAAACCCGTTATGTTTTATGGACCAACATAACAAACCTTGTGTTTTATGGCCTAAACACATAAACCACCTAACATCTAGTTTGTTGTATAATGATTGATACACAAATGTGTATAATGATAATCCAAGACATAATTGTCAATTGGATGTAAAAGCCTAATCTAAAACATCAAGATCACTAAGCATGATGTTGTTGATGAAGATGACAAGTCTCTTAGCTTATTGTAATATATCTTCATATATGTAGGTGTGTGGTGGATGATGATGGCAAGATCTCTAAGCTTGCTTGAATGGTGGATCATGTAGAATCATGCTTGCAACAAATGAAAGTTAGAAGCATTATGATCAAGGGTTATTTGGGTTTTAATGATGTGATTAATTATGTTTTACATTATAAAAACTTGTTTATAATGATCCCTAAATGTGTGTAATAATGTGGGAGAAAGGTTATGAAAAACATTGGTCAAGAGATAATCAAATGGGTGCTATTTATATAAAACCCAAATCTTGGCCGTCATGGATCCACGGATCCAGTTATGGTGGATCCGTATGTTATGGTGGATCCGTGTGTGTGCAGATTCAAAAAAACTAGTTGTTATTTTGTCTTTTGTAGTTATCCACAAATCTTAACAAAATCTTCTTAATTGTACTTAAATGATATTTAAGTACAAGCTTCTAGAAGCAAAATATTTCTTAACTTAATATGGAAATATTTAGTAGATTTGGTTAGATTATAAAAGATTTATTTCCATAAATAGCTAGACAAGAATTAATTAGTTTTGTCCTTATTCACTAATTAATTTGTCCTATTATCTAAAGTGGAAAGATATGTTTTGATCTTCTAAGATTTATTCCTAAAATGGAAGATCTTGTCTAGTTAAGCTAGTAATTAATATTGTCCTATTCTCTAATGTGATTAATTACTTGTTAATCATTTTCAATGGTTTGTTAAATGGGTTGATCATAATGCAACTTAACAAACATATTCATACCTTTTGTTGAAGCATGAGTAGACTCGAGACGTCGAGAGGTGTTGATGAATGTATGCGTTGATGAGTTGTGATCACGCGTAACTTGCACATTTTACGTTATGTATTACAAGTTACTTGTTTGTCATTATTAAAACCAAAGGACTTGTTTAGTTTAAATATCGTAATATTTGCACTAACAATCTCCCCGCAAGACCTTCTTGGCTTCTATTTTCTTCTAAAAATCGAACCTAGTGGTTAATGCCTTCTTCTCAGTCTTTGGTTTATTTTTTGCACACTAAATTCGTATTTAGGTTTCGGTATTTATAGACTCTATTAATTGGGACGGATTACAACCCGTATTAAAAGAGTCAATACTTGTATTGGGTTTCTTGTCTTGGCGTGGGCTCCAATGAATTTTATTATAGTACCGAATAATTCCATAACTTTGTAAATCCAATTGGGTTGTATGCTTTCCCTTCTAGATACGGCGTATAGAACTTTCCTTCGTGGATGGTGAGTGAAGTCTAGGGCACGGATACGCCGTATCTTCTTTATTAGATATGGCGCATAGGATGTCAGAACAGTGTCTTCATGATTTCTTTGTTTAATCTCCAAAATGCGTGTCTTTTGATTATCTTTCACTCTTTGCGATAATTACTGCAAATAACAAATATAAGCAATTAAGTACCAATTCATGCATAAATAATGTAAAATGAGTAATATAGCTAGGATAAATGATGCTATAAAATAAACGTTATTTGATGTCATCAAATATCCTCCCCACTTAAATCCTACTTGTCCTTAAGTAGACTTTAGAAAACTTATGAAAATGTATCCCAAACCAAGGTTTAAGATTTTTCCTTTAAGCAATTTTTTTGTTTAATTGCTAGCACATAACCAAACACCTCACGAAAAGGGAAAATGAAAATACTCGAATCACTCAACTAATCTATGTGGTAACAAGCTCAATTGCTCGGTCGTGACAAGTATTCTATCATAAGCTTGGCAATGATACGCATCTCCACCACTAAAGTTAAGGAGTAACAAGTCTAAAAAGGTAAATTAGGTTAAGGTTTAAGGGTTTGATCATTCTTTTCAATCTCTATCGATACCAATGTTCTAGAAAAGGTGACAAAATGAGAAATGCACGCCTAAATCCATGACTGCGACACTTCCCATTGCTCAGTCCTTAATTCGAATAAGCTAAAGAATAGGATCAAGTAATATTTACCAGTAGTAGTAAACCAACAAGGCCGACAAAATCATATTTACACATCTAAATCCATGGAATAGACATACATGATTGCTCATATCCCCATTCGAGTTAAACCAAATTAAAGGTTAGGATGAAGAATGATATAGGGTAGGGGATAACTAATCCTTTTCCAATAGTAATACACCAACAAGGGCGACAAAATCACACATACACAATCTGTAATGACGGATGAGACATATGTGATTGCTCACTCCCTCATTCGAGCAAAACCAAGGGTTAGGATGAAAAATGACATTTGGT
>BQNB010104883.1:0-23720 GCA_026074375.1 Tanacetum coccineum
ACCTTGTTTGACAAGTTTGTACAAATAACTATCAATTCATTTATGTTAGGTCTACCCTCATTACTTCCAGGTGTGTGACCTTCTAAGAGAGGTGAAACATGGGGTGTTGGTGGTACAAAATCCGTCAAATTATCTTGATGTTCCATACTGTCCTCCCCACTTCCAGATGTGTTAACTTCTGAGAGAGGTGGGTCACAGGACTGTTTAGATGCAGTCTCAAACCTAGTCTGAGCATCTGCATCCCCTAATGTGGTATCTTGGCACCTGGGTCCACTACCTGAACCAGTTCCCTGAAGAAATGGTTCATTAAGTGTTGACGTAGATTGGGTCTTATGGATGTTACCACTTTCCTGCTCTGCCACTAAGCTAGTAGCAGTAGTGGCAGCCCTAACCACTCTGTTATCCTCTCCTGTATAGACAGCCTCATCACCAACCTTCTTAGAGGGACCACTAGATTGAGGAATCTCAGTGTCCCGACCTCTTTTGGCTGGCCTAGGTGTGTGAGTCTTTTGGGATTGTGTTACAACAGTAGTAACTTGTTCTTCATGAGAGGGTGGAGCAGTTAAAGATGGTGGTTGGGGTTCAGAGGGTTGTACTGAACCTTCAACCTTAACTACTTGTGGTACCAACATAGACGCAAACAATAGATTAACTCTCCCTAAAAAATCTTTATTTTGTCTTTTCATATTAGTGAAAACCTTTTTAGTATGTACAGGTGTAACATAAACATCATTAAAAGGTTCTGCAAGAGCAATCTGATTATTCAAAAACAGTTGTAAAAACCTTGGATACATTAAAAAAAATTTAGAAGTGGGATCCAAGTTCCTTAACATACCATCAAAAATTAATTTAGAAAAGTTAAATTTTTGTCCCTTAGCTAAACAAATAACTGTTGATGCTAAATTGGTTGAAAATTCATTCTAAGCAGTTGTTTTTTAACTCAAGCAATGTAGAATGGTATAAGGTACTTCCATTGAGGGGAAAAGAAAGCTTTTTGGAAAGTAAGTTTAGTAGAAACTCTTTCATACCCCATAAATGCAAGGTTTTCAAAAATTTCATCATTTGATAGACAAGCAATACCATCCTCATCATTAAAGTGAAGAACACTCCTCACTGATGATTCTAATATTACCACTGTCTTGTCATCAACTGTGGCATGAATTTGCTTCTCATCATTGACTATTTTGGACTTAGCAGTAGCCCAAAACTACTCAATATAAGAAGCATAGATAGTAGGACTTACAGTTAGAGCATAATGAATCATGCTAGTAGAGAGAAAGTCCATTATCTAATGAAACTCAGCATTCCCATCAGTTCTTTCCAAGCAGGCCACCATGTTGTGTTGGTCAACGAATTGTAGATCAGCCATAGTTGATTAATTTAGATGATCGGTGATTAAACTGATTAGGGTTTGTAATTGAGAGCGTATGAGAGTATTAGATGAAGTTACTGTTTGATGGAGAGCGATTTTATAGAGGTAATAGTAAACCTACTAGCGAAGAAACAGTTATATTTACTGTTAACCCCCTCAGCAGTATTATCTCTAACGGTAACAAGTAGCACTAACTTTGGCTCAGCAGTACTAACTTTGGCTCAGCAGTACTAACTTTTGCCTAGCAGTACTAACTTTCGCCCAGCAGTACTAAATCCTGCATAGCATGATTAACCTAACTCCAAATTCATCACTAATACCATCTTCAAACTATATCAATCATTAGTCTAACAAACACATCTTCAGGGATTAAGTAATCCATTGCTAGCAATCAGAAAGTTAAACCTGCTAACATCAAAAGCCTTTGTGAGAAGATTTGCAACATTGTGGTCTATGTAAATGTTGATCACTTGAATCAACTTCTTCTCATAAGAATCTCTGATAAAATGATGCCTAATCTCTATGTGCTTGGTTTTAGAGTGAAACACTGGATTCTTCACAATACAAATGGTGCTTTCATTATCAATGTAAATCTTGGTGTTCATGAAAATGAACCCATAATCAAGCATTTTATTTTGAATCCATAACACCTGTCCACAACAATTAGCAGCAGCAACATACTCTGCTTCAGTAGTAGAGTTGGCAACTATAGTCTGCTTTTTACATTGCCATGAAATCAACCTTTTGCCAAGAAATTGACAACCTCTTGTTGTGGATTTCCTGTCAAGGCTAGCTCTAGCATAATCACTATTAGAAAAGGCTTCCAAGTCAAATGGTGAATCTCTAGGATACCAAAGGCCCAATTTAGGCTGACCTTTTAAGTATCTAAAGATCCTCTTCACTGCATGAAGATGTGAGACTTTAGGAGTAACTTAGAACCTTGCACAAGCACAAACAGCAAACATTATGTCAGGCCTAGAAGCTGTTAAGTACATTAATGATCCAATCATTGATCTGTATAAGTGAACATCCACATCCTCAGCTTCTTCATCCTTGAGCAATGCCTTGTTAGTCTCAATTAGAATGCTTGGTGTCTTCATTGTGACAAAATTAAACTTCTTTAATATCAGCCACATACTTGTCTTGGCTGATTAAGATTCCATCATCTCTCTACATGACCTACAACCCTAAGAAGAAAGTGAGCTCCCCCATAGAACTCATTTGGAACTTTATGTGCATCAAACTTTCAAACTCAACACATAAAGACTTCTTTGATATCTACTAACTAGATGATGATCCATCTACGACACACACCACAGTTACAAACACATCGATATCACCTTTGCACACATCTATTGATAAACAAAGTCTTATCAATGTCTCTCTTCAAAATCTATTTTACTAATAGTAGGTAGACAAGGTCTCATACTAGGCTCTAAGAGCTTGATGTAGACCATATAAAGCTTTTTCTACCTTATAAACTTTATCAGGGAACTGTGGATCTTCAAAACCAGGAGGTTAGCACACATATAGCTCCTCTTTAATAGTACCATATAAAAAGGCACTCTTCACATCCACTTGGGTATACAATACAACCCCAATAAGGCGTGACACAGCATTGGCCCCAAAAATAACATAGATTGGCTACTATCCTGGAAACAAGAGCAAAAACCATATCATGAATAATTTCTTCTTCCTTGGGTTAACCTTATGCAATCTAGTCTTTGCCTTGTTTCTAACTACTATCCCTCTCTTAACTTTCTTCTTTCTATAAGAACACATTATTGTGTTCCAACATGGGATGCTTTGCCTTTAGGTAGAAAATCCACAACCAGAGAGCACACAAACCTTCTGCAAGCACTAAACTGTAGCAACTCATCTTGCATTGCCCTATCCCAGCTGGATCTTGCAAAGCTTGTGTCACCTTCTTAGGTTCTATTTGTGAGAGAAAATAGGCAACTAAGCAGTTTTGATAATATTTTTGTAATTTGTTCTCCTTTGCTTTTTGATGTAACTAACCATAGCAAGTTCTTCACAAATCATTTTTTGTTTTGGTTTTTTTTTTTTTTTTTTTTTTTTCTTGGTCATCCTCCTTAGTTTGATTAGCTGAATTAATGTCTCCATTGATCTGTTCTTTAAGGATGATCTCTGTAAAATGGTTGTAGAATAGGATTGACATTCAATGGTGGTTTCCAAGTGTTAATGTCAGCCGCTGCACACCACATCTTCATCTTCAATATGCACCACTAAGATACCAGTATTTAAAGATCAACAAACACACATCCACCAAATCAGGCAAATAGATCAATTAGGTAAAAAAAAAAAAAAAAAAAAAAAAAAAAAAAAAAGCTTAAAGATCATCAGCATTAAGTAAAACTTTGCCCAGCAGTACTATAAGATGAACTAACAATACAATCACAGTTAGACTGTTAGCATAACCATTCTTCTGTTGAACAAGCAAATTATCCAATGTAACTCTAAAATATTGCACATTCTGGTCATCTTCTTTATTTGAAGCTCCTCCATCCTTCTCTTGACCATTTCTTTCACATTCATTTGCTGGTTCTTCATTAGTATTTTTACCAGCATCATCAGTAAATGCATCCTTTGACATCTGTATACCTATCAAAAGTATGGGTACAGAAATATTATTATTGAGTAGGTACAGCATCAACTTATCCTTGATACCATGTCATTTCTTATTAGTTTGATTCCGCGAGTGCGCGGAGAACTTGCTCATAATTCATAGAGTTTGTTAAGTAATCAATATCAAAAGCCAATCTGGTCCACTCCCTACAACATTTGTTTGTTTCAAGAAAGGTTATGTGCATGTTTCCTCTACTTCCTATTCTTAGTTTTAAATACCCCTAATAGCTTTGCTATTTCTAGAGTCTCCAACAAAGAACCCCTCAATCAGCCGTCCATCAAATTTGCCTAGGGTATCTTAGGTATAAGAAGATCACAGTGACACGCAAAAGGTCTCATAAAACATATGACTAGGTGGACTACGCATATAATGTTTCATAAAGGTGGTCATTGTTGTGATGGCTTGTCACTAAAAAACCCTAAATCTGAACATAACAAGCAGTACTAACTGATTTAGCCCAAAACGTAGTAGGTAATAATGAATCTGCTAGCATAGTCCTAGCTGCCTCTATTAGTGTCCTATTCTTTCTTTCAACAACTTTATTTTGTTGTGGAGTTCTTGCAACACTAAACTCCATTTTAATCCCTTTCATCCCACAGAACTGATTCATGTCATTATTTTTAAACTCAGTTCCATTGTCACATCTGATGATTTTAACTTTATGATTTATTTGGTTTTCTATGCCAGTAATACAGGTTTTAAGGATCCCACTAGTCTCATCCTTAGTGGCCAAAAAGAAAACCCAACTAAACCTGCTATAGTCATCAGTGACAATAAGGCAATATATCTTGTGATTGATACTCCTTATAGATGTTGGCCCAATAAGTCCATATGTAACATTTGTAAGGGTTGGTTGATAGAGCTCACAAGTTTGGTCTTACAAGAGGCTTTGTGTTGCTTTACCTTCTGACAAGCAACACAAGTATGGTTATTTTCAAAAAGCTTTTAAGGACCACCCTACCTTACACACGTTTCCCCCTCACAAGTTTATCATAGTTTTAAAAAGTTTTATTACAGCCTCTTATGCCAATAAATTAGACACGTCAAATGTAGCCCTTTGCAAAATAAACAAGTCAAACCTCACACACAAGGAACAACATTCTTTATATCAAAACTATACATGTGTTCATATGTCTGGGAACGTCAAGCAAGACATGACTTTCCATCAAGGTAGCTTTAAAGTCAGGAGATAGAACAAGACATATCATCCTCAGTGAAAAAGAACATTTAGGTTTTTTCTGTTCACACATTTGTGAGACAGAGAACAGATTAACTTAAGTTCCTTTACAACTATACATCGTCAAAGTCTAATTTTTCCCATCCTAATTTTACCTTTTCTAGTAATTTTACCTCCTTTAGGACTTCCTCCAAATGCAACAAATCCACCATCAACCTCTTGATAATCTATAAGAAAGGAGTTATTTCCAGTCATATGCCTAGAGCATCCACTGTTATAAATTCCTTAATCCTGTAAAGTATATTTTGGATTACCCTGCACTCAAAATGAGAGAATTAGTTTCTCTTGGGGACCCAACCATTACTAGACTTGAGTCTACCTTGTAGATCAACATATCAATTCTTTTAAACTGTATGAACTACTGTTCTTGGAGGTATGGACAATGACACAAATTCGAAGTCACACACAACAACAAAACCAGCCTGAGTACTATACAACAGCGATTTTATTCACCATATCCCACAGCAGCACTAAACTTACTGCGTTTGCCCAACAGTAGTTACATTGTTAACCCTAGCAGTTTTAACTTTTTCATTAAGATTATAGATTTTAGCTGCTGATTTTTGATTAAAAACCCTTCTTACTGGTGAATGTGCTTTAAAATAAGAATATGTATTGGGTAATGCATCATTCACTTTTGATTTAGGGGCAACAGTTATTAACAGGCCTGATAAGACACACACTAATTTACATGTGCAAGAAGCTGAAAAGTGCTCTTAGAGAGCTTTGCTTAGCAATATTAACTGGTACTTGTCCTGACTTTATTACAACTGATGTTGGAACAAAATTCCCTTAAGGATGTGGGTGAGTAAATTTATTTTGGTGGTTCACCCTTTGAGCATTGTTCCAAATAAAAAAAAAAAAACTTGTCTAATTTTCCCTTGACCAATAACACTTCCTATTTAGATTCAACATTTGTTGTTTGTACCCATTTTTCTTGTCATGAAAATCACGTCTTTGATTAAATGATTAAACTCCCACAAACAAAACACACGCCTTTCGCTTATAAACTCAAAACCATTCCTTAGTTTCTGAGTCATCATTCCATTCTAGTTTCTTCTATTATCCCTAGGACTTTGACTTTTCCTAGGATACTCTACTTGCCTATGTGTGTTTTCTTTATTAACATATTTCACATCCTCATCAGATTTGACAAAATTGATTTTAGTAAACTTTGGTTTTGTCTAATCAGATTTAGGTCTAAACACATTATCAGTGTCCCAATCTTCAATGATAGGAGCACTAGGCCTAACAGTTTTAGGCTTTTCTACAATATCCTTACTAGTCTTAGATATACTAGTTTCAGTTTCACTCACTTTAGCTTATCGACTAATAAAATCATCACTCAAACCAAACAAAAAGGATAATCAGGTCTTGAGGTCATGAAAGTTCCTAGTGTAGGGAGGAGGGAAACTGTGAGGCGAGGTGAAACCTACTATTAATAAAAATATCTCCACCTAGTCTTCTTCACAGTAATGATTATCCAAACGTCTTGGAAAAGGAACTGTCGTTTGTCTCGACTTGTATAACAAAGTACTGTTCTGTCCAGTAGATACGGCGTATTGGTTTGATCCAATACATCGTATCTAATTTGAATCAGCTTCAATAGTGGTTGAAATCGACTTGACTTGGTGTCTCGGGTTTGTTTCAGTTGAGCTTGGTAGGCTTCCAAATCCTCTCCTGTAGTACCTTGATCATTTGCCCGATTTGTATTTCTAAAGTTTTGATCGATGCTCCTTGGTTCCTTATTGCAGCATCTGTCAAAGCTCGGATTTCTTTGATCAAGTTAGAGTTTTTTTCGTGTCTTTTTGCTGATTCACTCATGAATTTGCTCATGGTATCTTCCATAGATTGCATTCGTTCTTGGAACAAAGGATTGGCGTTGTTCCTTTGATAGTACCCTGGAGCAGTTGCTCTATATCCTCCACCTTGAAAAGGTCCACCAAATTGCGTGTAGTAAGCTTCTTCTAGGGCATTCCCTTCTTTTTTGTGGGCAATCCTTGGTGTAATGGGGTCCTTTGCATTGCTCACATCCAACTTGAGCAGCATACACTTTTTCATTCACTTTCTTGATCTCTCTTCCAAGATTGTTTAATTGTGCTTGTATCGTACCTAATCTATCAGAAGTCTCAGTACTTCTTCCTCTTGATGCTCCATTGTGCCATTTTTGAGAGTATTCAGCCATTTCTTGGATGGATGTTTTGGCATTTGCAACAGTTTTAGTCAGAACGACACCTCTTGAGTCAAGAATATGTCGTGTTGGAACATCCAAACCATTGTAGAACAAAATCACCTCCTGCATCTCAGTCAAATAGTGTTGAGGACACTTCATCAAGAGTTCCTTAAAGCGCTCCCATGCTTGATAAAGGGTTTCATTTGGCTCTTGATGAAAGTTGTTGATTTCCTCCATTTTCTTCACAGTTCGACCAGGTGGGCAGTATTTGTTCAAAAACTTAGTTTTAAGATCTTCCCAAGTTTTGATTGAACCAGTTGGTTCGTTTCTTAGCCAATGGCTTGCGGCTCCAGTTAAGGATATAGGAAAGACTTGGAGCATTAGTTGATCCACAGTGATGTTAGGAACATGGAATAAGTCAACTATTTCGAGAACTTTCTCAATGTGTTCATTAGCATCTTCATTATCCGAACCGCTAAATGTGTTTTCTCGAAGCTCCTTAAGAAATTGTCCTTTTAGTTCAAATTGATATTTGTTATCAATTATAGGCCTAGCGACTCCCGATCCATAGTCCGTTCGGGTTTTGCTCATGTATTGCTCCATTATTTCCGCCATTGCTTCTTCTTTTTCTTCCTCTGAGTATTCTTTATCAGAAAGTAGATTGAAATCCGAAGATCTCAATTCGTCAAGGCTAAGTGACTTGAAGTGTTTCTTTGATGATCGAAATTCTCGTTTAAGATCTTTGTAGGGTGTGTATAGTTCGTTCGTTGAACTCCTTGTCATGCACTACTTGAAACAAGGGATAAACAATCAGTAGGATTTGTTCCGAAGGAAGGTAGAAATTTTTTTTGCACGAAATCAGTTATCTTAGTTTCTGTCCCAGACGATCGATACCCCGTATCCAATGGAAGTGGATACGCCGTATTAATCTGTTGAGATGAATACGCTGTATTGGACAGAGAACTGGATACGCCGTATTCAGATGGATTGGATACGCCGTATTCAACTGTCGACCAGAACAATGTATTCAAGAAAAACAATTAAATACGCAAATAATTAAACACACAAATATACAAGCAAACAATTAAAGACAAATATACAAAATATACAGAATATACCAAAATATACAATAATCTAAATTACACTAATCCTAAGGGTTTGATCTAATTTAATGTTAAAAACCAAAATATCAAAATAAAAATCAAGATTAATTTTCACTCCCCGGCAACGACGCCAAAAACTTGATGTGTTGTAGTGTAGGGTTGTTTTTTTTATGATTCAAGTTTTAAATTTATATTTTGCCGACTCAACCAAAGACAACACTTTAACGGGCAGTGTACCCAATCGGTAGTAGTTTCGTAGTAAGTAGGGTGTCGGTCACTAAGAGCGAGGTTAAATCTATCAATTTAATTAATATCTTGGTTATCTAATCTATGTTAATTCTATTCTAATCCTATGTTAAACCTATGTCACTCTAAATCCTAATTCTAATGGAAAAGGGGAGTTTTCAGCCTAAGAGATTGGCACGGTTTGGTTGGTGACTACAATCAATTCAAGAAACTGTTACCCACGCAAGCTAATTAACAAAAGATAAAAGAGGGGTGGAACCTTATATAAGAAAACTTAATCCGATTAGAATGTTGGTTTGTTTATTTAGTGCAATGATTTCTTCTCTCGAGGTGGCATATCATTCTTAAGAATTAGGCGTTACATCATCCTAAGACCTAGACACGTTAATTCTGTCACAATTAAAGCATCCGCATAAAGCATCCTTATTTGCTGATTATAATCTATCTTAGGGATTAAAGCAATGGTGATCTTGTTAAACCCTAGCTCATAGAGACTTTACCCACTTACCGCTTAATGGCAATCTATACACTAGTAGTCCACTTGTCCAACTATCCAATGGAATCAGAACGTTATTTGTTGAATTATCTAGGTCACCTGCTAGTCAACACGATCAATAAACCATTGTCAATGTCCAATTAACTAGTTAAGCCCGAAGCGTATCATAGACACAGACTTAGAAGGACAATATTTGTGTAACTATTATTCTAGGTGTATAAATTACTATATGGAGAGCTATCCCGGACTCTAGATCCGCTTGGTCCACTTAGCTAGATCCAGTTGAATGATAGGTCGCATACAAAAGCGCGTAAACAAGTATAAATTGATAAACATAAACAAGCATACAACGATAAATCAAGAAATCGATATAAACAAATACCAAACATTCAGATCTTCATAATAATGGCTAATACCCGAAGGTATTAGCCTTCAAACGTCATAATAAATACAAGAGTAATAATTTAGCCAAGGTAAACTAACCGAGTTAACGAATGATACCAAAAACTGAACGATTACTAAAGTATATGGAATTACACGATGTCTCCTATGGAATTGAATACGTTGCTCGACCTCTTCTGCTCTTTTTCTCCTCTGAAAATCGACTTTTGTGGTTTAGGTATCGAGAATATGATTTAGCACACTTAAAACTCGTTTTTGAGTTTTCTATTTATAATGTCTGGAAGTCGGTTCAATACGGCGTATCCAATGGGTTGGATACGGCGTATTGGGGATTTCTTGGAGTAGGGACCACGTTTGATATCTTCCAGAATATTATATTGATTCCATATCTTGAATACGGCGTATTGAGTCCTCTGGATACGGCGTATTGATCTTTAATCTTCTGTGGTCTTTGGTGAGTGCAGGCACGGATACGTCGTATCTTCTTGATGGATACGACGGCCGTATTTTGAGTTTCTTTTTTTAATATTGTAATCTTCAAAATATCTATCATTTAAGCTCCGATGGCTCCTTTTGCTATGTTCACTATTACTCCATAAATTACTGCATTTTTTTAAATATAAACGATTAAGTAACAATTCTTTTCAATAACTATACAAAATGGGTTAATATCGTGGGATAAATGATGCTATAAAATAGACGTTATTTGATGTCATCAATAAGATATACGCACATGAGTTATTGACTTTCGATAATATAGTTGCTTGTGAGGTGATTTTCAAGTGGGAGGCTGGATTGAAAGATGATATGGATGCTCGGTCAGATGTATATGTGCTCAACAACGGTTGCAAGAAATGTAGTGACGACAGCGATGGCTATTACTAAGAGTATACACGAGGTATGTTCATACATCTATTTCTCTATATAGATGATATGATTTTTTCTTACGGATGCAAGGCTAAGATTTGGGTTACCAAAGGTTTGCTGGTTAAAGCAAAAGGAAATATACTTGGTTTGGAGATCATCAGGGATCAGAGTGGTAATACTCTGATGGTGTCACATTCCATGATTCACAACGAAAAGTTGGTACATACTTTGTTGAATGGGCACTCCACACTGTCGTTGAAGGATAGTCTATCAATAGACTGTGATGTGGAAAAGAATGGTAAGAGGTCATATATATATATGTAGTTGGAAGCCAAGAATATCAGATAGTCTGCACGAGACCTGACGTAGCATCGGTCGGTGTGGATATGTTGGATGGGTTTGAACGTGGTTTTCCAACAAACGTACATGTTTTTGTGGATTTTGAGTACGCCATGGAAAGATCGATCACTGTCATGAGTAGATCAATCACAGAGTACGTGTTGATGATATTGGGATGTGCAGGAAGCTTGAAAGCTAACTTGCAGCACATGAAGGCTTTGTCAACAACTGAAGCGGGGTATGTGACGTTTACTGAGGCTTGAAAGAAGGAAATATGGCTAAAGGGACTCTTGACAGAGTCGGGATATAAGCTAAGGTTATTAGCAGGTATTGCTACTGGTGCCTTGGTAAAAAGTTGTTCCCGGTCCGAGGTTCTGACACAAGTCAAAGTTGTTGCGTATCGGTATTGACTAATAGTGATACTAAAGTGGAAATTGTTAAGTACAATATTCACTTTAGTCGATATGTTAGGGGGTTTCTTTACGGCCCAAGCCCATCCTCCCCCTCATCTCTATAAAAAGAGGTGAGGGGGAGAAAGGTTTCGTACTTTATTCTTCCTAAGTTCATCCTCCCCCCTCATCTCTATAAAAGAAAGTGAGGGGGAAGAGATTTTATACTTAATTCTTTCTTTACTTAATAAACATTTAATATTAAGAGTTATATTCTTGTGCATTTTTGTTTTTCTGTCATACATAATCTGCTGGGGTGTGTTCATCTTTAAGATCAGATTTATTCCGCACTAATAACCAGGTTGTAAGGTGATTGAACCTTACAATAAGAATCAGACATAAATACTCCTTAAATTATTACAAACATCATTGGTTAGACACATGTTAAATATTCACCATCACACAACTCTAGTTTCCATGCGTGGAAATGATTGTAGAACTAGAAAGTATTAGATTGTAATGTTTCGAGTTATGAAGTTAGGGGCGAAACAGACGCCGGAACAGGCGAAACCTAAGTGTTGGACGATGATGAAAAATGGCCAAATGGGTTACTAGTATAGAGGTGTGGGGGCATAAATGTAAATTTGCACAAAATATCCGTGGATGAATAAAAACATTCCGTGGAAATATCAGTTCCCTAAAAAGTTTATACATCAAGAGTGATACGTAAATGCTATGAAAAATATAGCACGAGTTGGCCAATCTTATAGATATTGTATTTCCCGTTTCCAGTGTGTAATAATTCTATGAATCCGGACTCACATATCCTTTTGTGCACCTTTCGTTTTCTAGCCATTACAATAAGAATTTAATATGAGAAAGTCACGTGAACTAAAGGGAAAAAGTAAAACAAGTGTTTAATTTCCTTTATTAAATTGTACATGAGGGGTACGTATGGAAGTATGGAACAGCTGTCCCCTACCAATACTAAGATTTCTCACATTTACCACTACAGTTCTCAAAATTTACAAACTTACATTTGCGCCTAGTAATTTTTGTTAAAACGAATGTCCATTTTTTTAGGTGAAAGATGAACTATATATAAACTCTACACCATATAACATGCTACAAAAGCATGCATTTAGGATGATGGACATGCACAAAACCAAAGCAATTATAATGAACTAAACATTATACAAATGAAAATCGTTCACCTAAATTCACCATAGGCTTCATATAACAGCCATACAAATTAATTGTTCCAAGGAGAAATGATTGCTTTAATTTAACTACGAGTACATGTCTTATGTCTACATTTCCATTCAAATGTACTAATACCATTTGTGAAGACCTCCTATTCTCCAAAACTCACACTGAATGGCCAAGGTAGTCAGTATATGAAGGCCACATCAAGAACAAAGTATAACTCCAGTTTTCATAAGGCTCAAAGTCGAATAACTACATTTCCCACTTAGTAATTCCATATGGGGAGTTGAGGACACAACTTGCAGTTACATTCCTCACAAGCCAATTAACACGGGAATGAAGTTCATTTTCACTTTGCCATGTAAGTAGAAAGAGAAGTGGTTTCTGAAAAATCTACGGATATATATATGTAAATATTCGACAATGCATCAAAAAGCAAATACGTTATCACCGCTACTGGGTTTTAGCATAGTAGGATGAAGATAATCAATAAGCGGATATCAAAATGAATCGCTAATCACTTTTCAAAAGAAATATTCGATCATATTTGTCCGGGTTTCACATATATCTCTTTAGGATAATTCAAAGTGATGATGTTCTTTATTTAGGCACACATTTAAAAACCATTTTCCTTACAAGAGTTTAGGTTGTGTGTGTGATTCTCATGCAGATTTGTTTCTCTTATATAGAGAAGAAACAAATGAAATTACGAGATTTAATCGGCCAATTAATTTTCTCCATCATAGCAATAGTGGTTACAAGACCAACTGATTATGATCATTAAGCTATAGTTAAAGTTGTCATTGAATAGGTAAAACCCGTTACAAGACTGTTGGTGATTTTGCGTCACCAATATGATTTAAGTGTAATGGATTGACTTGGTTGACCAATGTGTAATCATGATAAATGTTCACCAAGTCGGGGTTGTGCGGAGTGCACACTTGTATGGCGTTATTATGATTATCATTCGGGGAGAAGCCCCGTATGACGGGGGTCCGGGGGCAGCGCCCCTAGTAGCAGGGTCCAAGGGGCGGCAGCCCCTGGCAGGGTCCAAGGGGCAGAGAGCACTTGAAAATAAAATTTCCAGAAATTATGGACTTGTTTTTGCCCGTTTATTTAAACTAATTCGGTGGTTAGTTTAACTGTTTTTTGCAGTTACAACCGACATTTAGTTTTTCTTTGTTGGTCATATATACATATCACAATCTCTGGTTCAGTTTCATAACATCAAAACAAATTCTCGTTTCTAAATCTGAGTTTTATCCGATTTAAGATTTCGATAGAACCATCGAAATACTTCGATCTGAAAGTGTTTACACGACTCTCAGATTTTCTGTGATCATAAATTAATAACAAGAAGTTAGTAAAAATCCAGTTCCAACGCGTTTGCTCGCATATGAGCTTGCTCCTTAAGTATACTCACTGATGAGCTTTCTCACTTTATGAGAATACTCCCTAATGAGGTTTTTTAAAGTCTATTCACCGAAGAGTATAAGTCTCGTTCAAAGTCTTCTCACTGAAAAGCATAACTCACTGAACTCATGAGCTAGCTACTTGCTTTCTACAATACTACCGTTTGAGTCAGGGATGTTCAGTAACTTAATAAGCATACACTTTATACCTCAAAACCCATTTTCAAATATGACTTGAACTGTCAATTACACTAAATTTTCGGCAACTACCGCTTTACATCTATTAACCAATAGTAGACATGATGTTCGAGTCGTTATATCCTACATCACTATTTTTTCACTTATGAAATTAATGTTATAGACACACACATAAATCCTAAGGTTGTCATAGTACGTACACAATTACGCATCAATGCTATCGATGCTGCAAAGTAATATTTCTCTATACTTGAATATTGATAATGATAAAGGAGGACAATTATTCATACACGGGTCATAGTATGTATGAATCATTCCTTGAAATAAGTAACTTTAATAATGTTTCTATCTCATGTTTGTTAGTAGCATTTTATTAATTGAATATGGCATGCATATTTCAAAGACATGGAAATATATACGTAAAATCCAACCTTGATTCAAGGAATCAAGACGCACAAAATTTGGCCTATTGAACTAAAACCGGACTACGTAAGGACTACACTTTGCTTCATATGTCCGGTGAAAACTACTTTTATATCGTGAATTATCGTCAAGATAACATATTTGAACCGAAAACTGAGCTTCAACATTAAACCAATATCTGAACAGTGCAGGTTTTGGACAAAATTGTTTCTAAGACCTACTAGTACCAAATGACACCATACACTCTCATATACACTCCGGTTTCTGGTATGAAGAATGAAGGTCATTAAACTTAGTTCCCATTAGACTTAACCTTAAACCATTTTCGTGAAAACCTCCTCGAACCGGTGAAACTTACCTAATTTAAGTCTGTGTGACGATGAATTCAAACCCTATATCAGTCAGCCAAAAAGCCCGAAACCATGATTCCACCACACTTGATGTGGCATAAATGGAAGAAAAATAAGTTTGGTGTCATCTAAGAAACAAATAAAACAGAAGTACATAGAAACAAAAAGATTCCACCACACTTTTATTCTTCTCCTACTCCAAGTCAGCAAAGCAACCACTTAAACATAAAGTGAACAACAATCACAAAGACTCTTCAGAGTATCAGAACCCACTCACATTTATTAATTAACCCAACATTTTCACACACCCTCATTTCACAAACCCTCAATGAATCCACCATAATAAACAAACACTAGTTTCATACCATAACAATGGCTTCCATACACACATCAAGGTACTTTTTATTAACCCTCCTTTTTATAGCCTTAAACTTCAAATCTTTATATGGGTCATCTTTTTATTTGAAGAACTTTGGTAAAGATTCAAACTTTAGCTCAATTCTTGCACTTTATGGTGATGCTAATGTTACTAATCATGGGTTGTCTTTACAATTGACTAAAGATTTGAGCTATAGTGTTGGTAGAGTGATTTATAAGAACCCCATTAAGTTTTATGCCGGAGTTCCTAAAAAAAAGGTGTCTTTTTCGACTTTTTTCGACTTTTCGATGTCGAAAAGTGGAGAAGGGCTGGCTTTTGTGGTTTTGGGAGATGGGTATGATGTGGATAGGTTTGATGATAATGGGTCATTTGGGGTTGCTAGTGGGGATGAGTTTAAGTTTGTTAGTGTTGAATTTGATACATTTATGGATGATAAGTATGGTGATGTTAATGGGAATCATGTTGGTATTGATGTGTCTAGTTTTGTGTCTTTGAAAGTTGTGAACTTGTCTAGTGTTGGTTTGGGGTTGAGTAGTGGTGATAGGTTGCAAGTTTGGATTGATTATAAAGCGGGTTCGAGGCGGTTAGAGGTTAGGATGAGTAAATCTGGCCAAAATCGGCCTGTTGATCCATTGTTGTTTGCGAGGGTTGATTTAAGTAAAATTTGGCCTGAAAATGAGGGGTTCCATGTGGGGTTGAGTTCGGCAAATGGGAATTCGTCGCAGTCATGTAATGTGTATTCTTGGAGCTTTAAAACACGAGAAGCGCCCGATTGGATGCATTCTGAGCCATTAGATCCGATTGTTTATAAAGATAGGGAAAGAATTGTGACCAAGGAGCATAAGAGAAGTGATTGTGTTTTGAGGATCCTTTCTGCACTTATACTTGGAATCGGGTTAGGTGCTTTAGGAAGCTTTATTGGTTTGTTTATGTGGACGATACTTGCAAATAGGCGGCCTGTTGCACCCGAAGAGTATGCTGTGAAACCGAAACCAGTGGTTCATGATAAAGCTCTAGCTAATGAGAAGTAATAGGTAAGTATTTTGAGTAGTTTTTTAGATGTTATTTATCGTGAAGTTGTAAATTATTTTTGCTTGTGGTGAATCTTGTAACTGTTTCTTCTTATTGTGTTACTATATTTCGAATGATGAAATCTTTCGAATCTGGTGTTTATTAGTTATATGTTATGAACAATATGTGATTTTCTCTAGTTTATTTTTTTTTCCTTTTCTAATAAAATTATTTATTTTACCATTTAGAGGTGTTTAGGATTACTTTAATGGGTATTCGACTTCTGAAAAGCCAACAAGCTCAAATATTTTGGGCTTGTGAGCTTATCCACTTAAGCTTATGGTTATTTAAGCTGATAAGCTTATACAGCCCTAAAAATAAGCTTATTAGCTTCTCGAAAGTTCAGTAACCTCAGAAGCCGTAAAATATAAGTTTAAACAAATACCCCCTTATCAGAACTGCTAATATATCTAATAATTGCAAAACTGATGATCTAATTATTTGTGACGACTAACTTATAAAACAATGAGTAGATAAACAATTAATAAGCAATCCCAAACACCCCTTAATGGGATGGTAGTGGAGGAAGGTGTGTGGGGTGTGTTTTAGTGGCATTTGCTTTTGTGTAATGGCATGTAAATGGTTTCTTACTTGCTAACCAGAAAGGATAAAGTGTTGCTTCTGATCTGGAAAGATTACACTTTACATTATAAAAAGAAGTGTTGGACTGTACAGGATGCAAGGAATGTTGTACTAATGCATCTTCTCTGTGATTTGAATACCTTTTGCTTGTGATGATTGCAGTGCTTTCAAATTTTAGGTTTTGCCAAAGGCTTAAAGTTTGGCAGCCATGGTAGATGGTGGTGGTCATAACTCCTAGACCTTTAGCGCCACGATAATGATATGTGAACAAACCGATTAGTACTTTTAACCCTAAGATAGGTAGGTGGTTAGGAGTAGTTAGGCCTAAATTGTCTTTATAGATCATCGATGAACCCATTCAGCAAAAAAACCTTCATAAGTACTCGATATCATGAGCTCATGTTTGCCATAGCAGAGACAATAAACTAATTACCACATGGGCTAAAAAGTGCGGTTTCAACCTCATTTTGACATATGACTCAACTTGTGTGAATCGCTCATGTATTCTTCTCTAATGAGCCGTCACGAATAGTACGAACATGATAAACGAATGAATATGCAAAACTCTATTTACTATAAATTGTGAAACAACATAAGCCAAGAAAATAACAAAACCTTAAACTACCCATTTCTGTCCAAACCCAACCCGTTCGCTTTGTTCCTAAAATCTACACTTCAAAAAAATGTGATCGTTTAATTCTACTATGGCACGGGGCTACACTCTACATCATGTACAGCCAAAATAAAAGAATTCCCGTAATATATATGAATGAATTGAATTGAAGGAAAAAAAGTGATCTATTCTGCTGACCGTAGCAAATTTTCATGGATCTGTCTTTGGTCGAGAAACGCTCGGATAGTTTTGTTTTTCGATCCGCCGCAAATACATCCGGGAAACGGGTTTGCATAAAAGCTCTCTTCTAGCTTTGGAGATGCACCTGGTTTCCTCTTGTAGGGTGCACCCACCCGGTCTTTATGTATTGCTTTGACTTTTGAACTGAACGTCTCCCACGATATCTCGCCATCATCGAACCGATCAATAAGTTTAACAAAATGTAACCGATCAGGATTAATCGTCTTCCTAAACCCTTCAAACCTTCTATGCCCTTGAACCGCCTTAGCCATGTTCCCATCATACGTGTAAGCAAACACATCGCTCTCAAGAGCAACATAGTAATCAAGGGCAGCTAAACGGTTCTGGTAACGGTTAAGAGTTGCTAACTCATCGGGTGTCGCAAGGGTGCTGTGTGAATATACGTTTGGGTACTCGTTTTGGAACGCGTGCATGCTGCTATTACCGTAGATTTCACCGGCTACTATGTAGATTTTGGTGTTTGCAGGGTACCCCATTGCTTTAAGGAACAAAGCAGCTTCTCTTGGTGACATTGGACACCCTCCTTGCTGTCTTTTTTCTGTGCCATTAATATCTTTTTCTTTCCAATGCTTCACATTATATCTCATTCTTTCAAGTACTTCTGATTCTAGTGTTGTTAGGTTATGGCTACACCCTGTAAACGCAAGCATATCCTTCTCGTACCTGCGACAAGTCATTTTTTGTTAGAATGTCACATCAGCTATCATAATATTAGATCACATTAATTGTTCCATTGGTTTGCTCAAAATTACAGAGTTGTTCCTCGCCGATTTACCAAATACGAATATGCTTCCAACTGTTTGCTTTCAAATTGCAAACAGTGTTTTTAGGAACCATATCCGTAATGGGTATCATCAAGGGACCATTTACATAATTTTGAGCCAACCATATATTTTCGTAAAAAAGTTGTCTTACCTCAGATGTAATGCGATATAGGGTTCATCATATCTCCTAAGTCTATTAACAAGCTTTCTTCCAAGGCTCTCGATCTCATCGGAGTAACGAAGAGCCTCATAATTTGCACGACACCGAAGCTTCTGATAAGTCGACGGGAGACCATTGTTGACGAGCCTTGCATCAGAATGTGTAAACTGGATCACCTTGTGTTTCTTTAACAACGCCTTCATTTCCCCTCTATAATAACCCGCCTAAACCATCAAAATTAGTAAGATATTTACATTCTATTCATTTAGATGAAAATTCTATAAATGAAAGGAAATATTTTATTACACATGTACACACCTTTGACCACGAAACTGGAGCCTTGACATAAGGCTTAACTGTTGCGTATTTTGGTGGTAAAGACTCGACAATTTCGACATCATCTTTCAAGTTGTCGATGAAATGCCTCCAATCGAAAATGTCCTTAAAATCACTAAAAGAAGAACCTCGTCATTAATTACTACTAATGAATTACTGACATTGTATCATACGGTAAAAGATGCAAATATGACCTACCTAGGATCCGTCCAAAAGGATTGATGATCAAGAGACGGGAGGACAAGAGTGGCATTCATCATTTTCGCGATTGCCACCATGTCACATATCTGACATAACATAACAGATGAAGTCGATGTTACTAAAAGTAGAAACGATTACACGTAACATTTGATAGTTTATAAAAATAGGAAGTTTTGAGATGAGAACGAGAACTTACTCCAGTCCTCATTTGATTCAATCCGCCATTGGCATGTACGAGAAGATACCCGATTGTCGGGGTGCTACTCTCTGAAAGACGAAACTACCATTAAAACTAATTTCAAGTTCTGAACTCTAGAATTGCACAATTAGTAATAATAAAACATTAAATCGACAATGGACATGACTTACTGCTTTGATTTCGAGATCTATCGATGCATTGATGATAACGACTGCTGTTTGGTTTCAACCAAATTTCTGGGACCTATACCAAATAATCAAACTGTTACAGTTTATAAATCAGTTGTCAAATAAGAAATCATATATTTGTTCATTTGGAATTAACAGACTGGAATAAGTACCAATAACTTTAAATGGTGTCTTCACCATATAAAAATAAGTATATATGAATCATATAACATAAGTTGTAGCAGAAAAAATAAAATAAAAAGAGGTGGTCAATCCTAATTAGAACTACGAATTCCAAATATGAAAACCTCACTTTTTTTTGTCAGTATAAAGTAAACTTTCAGATAAAACGAATACATTATTTTGTTGGATAGTGGGGCATGATATGAGAACTCACTTTCAATATAAAAAGACATAACGACTATATAATGATTTCAAATACTAACTAAAAAACAACGAGTTCGCATGCCTAGTACATTACAAGGAATATAAACAAAAAGAAAATGATCGGAAGAACTAAAACATGTGACTAATTATGTGTTTAATAAATGCGACAATAAATTATTGTTTTATGAAAAAACGAATATCCCCAACAGTGCTAGTGCTAACATATATGTTTAGACATATTATTAAACATATGAGTTAGGCGCTGCTCTATACAGGATACCATTTTTTTCTTCATAGAAAAGTAACATATGTCGGCTCATAATTTTAATAGATACGATAGTTCATACTTCATAGTTGACTCTAACTTTGTAGAATTAGTCTCACAAATGCACCGGCTTGACTTCTTAGGTTCAATGAATGACATTTTAGTACTTTTTCTCGACTAGATGAACCTAACGACTTCAAAAATCGAAGAAGACACCTTTAGTAAACTTATCAAGCCAATGAAAGTTGAGTGCTAGAAAAAGAATTGAGAGATTTAAAATTTGTGACTAATGTTGTGTCTAATCTATATGAATTTAGCCTATTGGGTTGTGAAGTAGTGAGACATATTGCTACTACCAATGAATTATTGACATACAACTTTAGTAATGAAATTCGGCTTAAAATTAGGTATCCCCATGATTACTCATTAGGCTACGTAATTGCTTGAGTCCAATGCGAACTCGTTCAATGCAGCTTAATAATCCGTAATCAGATATTTGATCTCGGAGTTACTTGAATATTGTATAATGTAAATACAAAAATCACATTATAATAGATAGTGTCTAAAATGTAATGGTGTGATAACGGTCAAATAAAGATTGATGTGAGAATTTGGACACGGTTTTTATTTTGGTGTTTTGTCAAAGGGCAAGACATTCCAAATTGAATACTCTGTCTGACTACCCATCATCATTTTCACTTTATAACGGAAACTTCCTAATTAATTAATATTATTTCCTTGTTTCACATTGTTTAATCTCATAATGCTTCGTTTTAATGTTTTATACTAGTAGGATAACAACATTGATTTTTCTTTCACCTTTAATATTTGTTTTTACCAGCCTTAACTTTGTCTTTACTTTTTCAGATAGAAAAAAACTTCATTTCTAACTCAGATACCTCTTACTTAAGCAGTTTCTTTATGAGAAAAATAATAACTTATCTAACATATAAAGTAAAAAGAAAATAAAGTTACTTTAACCATTGTAATTAATCTGATACGAGAAAGTCATGAAGTTCAATGGTCAACAGTCAATGTTCCAAGTTAAGAAACCCAGAAAATTCAATACTATATAATGAATTGCCTAAACTAAACATATAACAATTAAAAACTAACAATAATAACTTATGTGATCATCAACTACAACAATTCTAATACGTAAACGTAAACCATTATCAATGAAGGAATGGAAATTGAGAAGAGAAAACTTACATGAGTATCGAGGGATTTCTCTAACACCCTTTTCGGCATAGAATTGGAGCTCGAAAATGAATCAATATCAGCTAATACTCTTTGTGCCTTAATAACATCACTTTTATAATCCCTTAATATCAACGTTTGTGCATTTGACCAGCTTCGACCAACTACCTCTGCCTCCATTTCCGCTACTGGACCATTTGCCATATACGAAAACTTTACAAACACACTAAAACCAACAAGTACAACCAAAAACCCGAGCAACGTACGTCGTAGATTCTTCCCTAGTTTCCCATAATTTCTAATCTCAACTGTCCCTTTTCGGGACAGTACAAGATTATTATTATTATTATTAATATTTGTACTATGATGGTTTACATGCAGGCTTGTGGTAGTTGTTGTTGTATTACAGCAACAACTACCAAAGCAATCAACTGTTGCTTCGCAACAGTCATTAGGATGATAATGATTATGATGATGTTGTTGTATATGTCCCATGTCTGTGTCATTGGATGCCGCCGTGACATCAGCACGGCGGCGGTGGGCTGAAACACCCCCGAAACGTGGACTGCCGGTGGTGGATACGGGGGTGGCGCCACCGGTTGTCATCCAAATTTAGAATAAAAATGTATCACCAAATGCAACAAAACATATGATATAAAGTTTTGTATAGATTGAACTCGAAACCGGAGGAAAAGAGAAAATGTGAAGCTAAGGATCAAGATCGATAGGAGGATGAAAATAAAAAATTTAGTTACTAAGAGGAATTATAGGATATTTTTTCTAATGGATGGATGGAATGAAAAAGAATATAAGAAGAATGGAGAGTGGAAATAGGCGTAATGAAAGGTGGTTCATGTATTTATAGTCACTCCTCTTCTTACGCGTATTATTTTGCTAAATCGTTGAAAATTACTTACTAATGTTTCTATTCTTTTCTTTTTACATGTGACTTTTCCATGGTTTTTTAATCTTTAATGACTTTGTTATTTTGTTCTTGTCTTTTCCCGCTAAAAGGAGCTTATTATTATTATTTTTAATAATTTTAATGACTTTATTGTTAGATAATGAAAACCCCGTGAGTATAATGTATTATTCAATCAAAATATATAGAGATTATAAGAGAGAATCTCTAGCGGACCTTAAGCCCACAAACGGGTTTGGGCCTACTAACCTATCCTCTAATAATCCCTCGCAGTCCGAGCGGCGAAATCGCGAAAGCTCGGACTGGAGCAGAAAACAAAATAAAACATAAAAGCAATAACTAGTTATTTGATGAAGACATCCGACACATCAAGCGGAGACTGATCTTCAAAACAGAAAGTCACGAACTGATAACCCAATGTATCATACGAGATAAATCAAAGTATCTTGAATTAGGATAAACCAAAGTATCCTTTTTTCATACGTGATAAACCAAAGTATTCCGAACCAAGATAAGTCAAAGTATCATTATTTTCAAACGGGATAAACCAAAGTATCATGAACCATATTAAACAATTAAAAAAACAAAATAAACCAATTAAAATCAACCAATTATAAGATTCACAATTTTGCATACTAGTTTCTCCCTGCATACTAAGGGACAAATCTTGACCATCCATTTCATTAGATTAAAAAGACATGATTTAAGATTAAAAAAAACATGGAGGGACCAAAAGTGTAAATTTACTAAAACTCACACTACCACTCCCTCATTATTTGTAGTGTTGGCAAATCTTGCCCAAATTGCAATTAATTGATTTTTTTGACATTTTGTATGTATTTTTACGTTTCTTTACGTTTTTTACGTTCTTATACGTTTTCGTCTGTTTTTTAAGTTTTCGGCCGTTTTTTTACGTTTTCGTCCGTTTTTTAACGTTTTCGTCAGTTATTTTACGTTTTCGTCTGTTTTTTTTACTTTTTCGTCTTTTTTACGTTTCCTCTGTTATTTTACGTTTTCTTCATTTGTTTTACGTTTTCGTCTATTTTTTAACGTTTTCGTTAGTTATTTCACGTTTTCGTCTTTTTATACGCTTCATCTGTTTTTTTACGTTTTCGTCAGTTTTTTTACGTTTCGTTCGTTTTTTTATGTTTTCGTCAGTTTTTTACGTGTTCGTCTAATTTTTTACATTTTCGTCTGTTTTTTTATGTTTCGTATGTTTTTTTATGTTTTCGGCTGTTTTTTACGTTTTCGTTTGTTTTTTACGTTTTCGTCCATTTTTAACGTTTTCGTTAGTTATTTTACGTTTTCGTCTGTTTTTTTACGTTTTCGTTCGTTTTTTTACGTTTTCGTTCG